>JAVQJG010174759.1:0-14167 GCA_036024015.1 Craterocephalus amniculus
GCATATCAGCTCTACAGGACTCCAATGGCCAGTAGTACAGGTACTGAATGGCGACCCTCCTACATCATTATAGCCAGTATCACATTCATATGTAACATTGGTCCCGTGTGGGAATTTTCGAATGACATCTGTCAGATGCATGTTGGCTTCTCCACGAGCAGGTCTGGAACAGCCCTTAGCTTTAGTGAAAAGAGACATGAGCACAGGTGGGAGAGGACAGAAGGCCACAGACTACAGTTTTTTTTTCTGAATGTTTATACTGAGAGCACTCTGAACTAAGCTGGAAATTTCTGTCACTTTTTTCAGAAGCAGTGGTCTGAGGACTTTTCTTCAAATACCAAGTATACAACTTCTCTACAGGCTCTTGTACCCTGCAAGATACAGGATGTGTTTTACTCTCATGGGACCACTGTCCTTTGCACTTGCTGTACATACTGTATAATAGAAATAATCACAATTTTTAAATCAATTCTTTTGTTAAAAAAATTAAAATTATCTGGGGAAAAAAAACCATATATATATATAATTTTAAATCATCATAGCAGCAGGATGATGGTCTGGTTGCTGTGTTGCCGACCGAGACTGATGCTCATGCTCACTAAAGTGTGCAGCAACATATTAAATCAACTGATTAACTATGTTGTGAGTTCCAGTAAAAGAGCAAGATCACAAGTCAACACTGCTCATAAATATTTCATCTGATCATAATTAATAAGATATGGACTCTTCCAGTAAGAAGTTTTTTAAAATACTACATTGAAAACATTTAAATACTTACGTTTACATTTTGGAGGTATAGGGAAGAATTCGTCATCTTGTAAACATGTCAACTTTTTAGATCCTTTGAGTTCATAACCATTGTCACAGGTGTAAATCACAAATTCTGCAAAACTGTAATTCCCTTTAAAAGGTTCAAAATGGCCGTTTGGAACCTCTTCTGGTCGAGGACAGTTCACTTCTGCAGAACAAAACAACATCTTTTAGACTTGGAAGACGTTACAGAGTCTCTAAAGGTGTGTGATGTATGAACAGCACAAAGAAACCAACCTTCACAAATGGGTAGTTTACTTGTCCATCCATTCTCTCCACAAGTGATTACTGATTTCCCAACTAATCTGTAACTGATCAGAGAAGTAAAAATGTTAACTCATCAACGGCAACAGCAAAGAAAATATATCCATCTTTTTCTTCCTTATTATTAGCATTAGCATTGCTTTTACTGGTGCTGTGCAACTTCAGCAGCTTCGAGACTGAATCTCTAGACATGAACCATCTAAGTTATCAGTCTATTACTGACCCATAAACACAACGAATCCAAGCTCTGTCACCATACAAAGTCCCTTCAGCATTAATATATCCATACTCCACTTCTTCAAGAGGGCCACAGTTCTTAACTGTAACAAGAAATGTCAGGATTAAGCCCATCTCTTAGAAAAAGGACAGGATTGTGTATATGCTGTCATTCAATAAAAGGTTTGTATTTTTAGATTATTGGCAGTTAAGAAATCAAACATCGCTGCAGCATCATGAAACATCATGAAATACAAGAAAGTGATCATATTTACTCTCGCATTTCAGATGCACAGGACTCCAACGACCAGCAGTACAGGTACTCAATGGTGACCCTCCAACATCATCAAAGCCGATATTACATTCAAATTCAACTGTATACCCGTGTGGGAATGTATATTTGCCGAGGTCACTTCCTTTCAAATGCATGTTGGATCCTCCACCAGGTCGGATGCAGTCGTTGGCTATAATGAAAAGAGACATGAGCACATATGAGTGAGGACTGGTTATAGGTGACTAAAATTTTATTTACTGCTCTTTTCAAACTGGGAGAACTCTGGATACTGTTGATACACCAGAAAAGTATAAGCTCTCCACAAAACTCTTACGCCAGGGACACACTGCACGCGGAAGCCCAGAGCACATACTTTCGCATCAAAGCTGCACCTCTACGCGCATAGAGCAGCGCCGAGTCGAGAAGCTTTTCAGCTTCTCTGCTGTTCTAAGGTGTACTCTATTATTATTAATTATTTGAGAATCCCATATCTATTATTATATTACGTTCTTTTCTACATTTTCCACACTGACTTCATTCTATCAAGAGCCACCAGACTGAAGGAATATGTTTCAACTAATGAAAAGTTAATTGTCCGCTGGTTAGTAACATGACTGGTTATTACAAGAGCACCATAAAGAGAAAGAGCCTCTCAGGGGAAAAGATGGGTCAAAGTTCGACAAACTACAAAGAAACTATTTTTATTTTGTTAAGTTGATGTTGAAAATAATTAGCGTTGAAAACTGATTGATATTAAAAAAAATTTCAATGAGCAAATGTAATAAACTTGAAATTAATCATTTTACTTTATCTTTTACAGAAAAAATACAATTAAAAAGTTCCAAACTAATAATTGTTTTAGTTTGACTGAATTATTCTTATTTTTTCTTGAAACTTCCTTCCCTTTTTTGTGTGTGAAGAATGACAGTTTTTTTCCCTATTGACACAAAGATTTATCTCTTTTCATGCCATATTTGTTTATTCAAGAATAATTTAGTATTTACTCCAGACAGTTTTCTTTTTTGTTTACTTTTGAATGTTATAAAAATATTTCTGTTTTCACCAAAGATAGGTAGTTTGGGCATTTTGTTCCCAAACTACCTATCTTACTGCGCCAAAACTGGACCAAAAAGTGACTTTAAAACGAAGTACACACTGAACCATGATTTGCGGTACAATTACAACCCTAGAGACAACTGCAAATTAGTACTGGAAGCCTGTGATGATTGTTATTATTGATTTTATTTGCTAATGGCTATTTATTTGACAAATAGTAACTGGTGTTTCACTTTAGTGAGAATAAGTAAACTGAAAATGTTAAAACTCATTTATCAAATGTTGAGGCTTGCTCAAAAGAGAATGGTTTACTGTAAACAACTTCTAAATAAAAAAAAAAGCTGTTCAAGGAAGTAGCAAAACACAAAATATCAGTTTAAACACTTACGTTTACATGTTGGAGGTCCAGGGGTGAATTCCCCTGTCTCTGAACACATCCCCTCTCTTGCCCCAACGAGTGTATAACCAGCGTCACAGGTGTACGTCACTACATCTCTGTAGTTATAAGCTTCTCGATCAGGTCTTAAATTGCCATTTGGAATCCTTGCAGGTGAAAAACATTTCATCCCTGAAAAATGAAATCACATAAATCTATTAGATTTGAGACAGAGAATGAATGAATGTGAACTGAAAATAACCAACCTTCACAAACAGGCAGTCTGCCCAACCATCCTTTGTCTCCACAAATGAGTTCTGAATTTCCAACAGCTGTGTAACTATTAAAAGGAGCAAAATAACTCATTGGTCAATTATTTTTAAAATAGATTTATTATTATTAAACTGTTGTCACGGTTTATCTTTTAGGAAACATAATTATCAAAATATACAATGATCAGTTTCCAGATTAGGAGTTGTCCTTTACCCTCTATTACAACGAATCGTAGCTTTGTCACCAAACTCTGTGCCCTCATAACTTATACGTCCATTCGAGACTTCGCCAGCGGATCCACAGTTCTTCCCTGGAACAAGAAATCCCAGATGATTAAAGCCCTTATAGAGTTTGAACGCCACTGCATCTTAAAGACTTCATAGTTCCATATACCACTCGTCGCTCTCACGTTGCCCATTAACTTATGATTACTAAAGGTTGAATGGGAGGCAGAAGTTATCAGGATTCCCTCCTCAGTGGTTTATCCGGAAGATTTTTTGTTGTCAAGATATATAACAGAAATTAGTTTGGAGTGGCCAATCAATAGATCACACTAAGCATGATGTCCACGCGGATAATTGATAACTCATGTTAGAATCAGTGAGTGAAATATAGCCATTATTCAGTGTCTGCAAACCCCTAAATTACAACAATTATTACTAAAAAAAAGAAAACGTTTACAGATTTTTATGGGTTCACCAATACTTCCCGCACTGATTGGCCTTGTATATTGGCTCTGTTGAACTTATACATCTTTGACATTTGTTGAAACTTATCATTAATTAAGGAAATACAGATTCAAATGTTGTGCATTTTGCATTTTTTAAAATACTTTATAGCAAATAAGAAACAGGAAAAAGGAACCTAAAGTGCTTTACAGAGCAAAAATAGTAATAAAAATAATAATCTAAATAAAATAAAAAATATAGCTATATAACAAAAACTGCTAACAATAATAATATAGAAAAAAAGAATACATTTTACAAAGCTAATGAGCAGTCCTACAATCTACTACTAGAGTAAGGCTAATATAAAGTTAGCTTCTGAATATAGGCCTAAGTGCGTGTACTTGTACAGGAACAAAATCTTTTCCAAAGATGTGCCGCCAATATTTTAATGATGACTAATCAGGAAACTACTTTAGAATTAGCTTGAAACTGATGTAGTGACACTGATGGTCCACTCATGCCTGGAAAGGTGTTTCTACGGTGGCTCAGAAGTGTCAGAGAAATGCAAAAAGCCACTGTAAAACACAAAATGCTGCCACTTCTCATTTCTGTTGTGCTCCATCGTGTTGCAGCTCATTTTATACAGTTGTGGATTTACCATTGCTGTGACACTTCTGGGCCATGGCTGGTCCCTCATGTTTTAGGTGTCCGGTCATATTTCAGAGGTGGCCGGTTCCACCCTGGTGCCATCTTTCTAGCTCTGCCCAGTGACTGTATTATGACCATTTACTAGAAAGCTCTGGACAATGTTATCACATAAAAAAGTCAGTAACATAAAGTAGCTCTTTCATGTTCAACTGAATGATAATATTTACTCTCGCATCTCAGCATCACTGCACTCCATGTCCCTCCACGACAAGTAATGAATGGAGACCCTCCTGCAGATGAGTAGCCAACGGCGCAACGAAGTTTAATTCTTTTTTTATCTGGGAACGTTTCCTTTACAATGTCCTCTTCCCTCAAGCTGATGTTGGGACTTTCCTCGGGTTTAGAACAGTCTTGAGCTGTAACAGAATTTTTAAACAAGTGGAAAAGGAGATGAGTAGATGAGTGAGGGCACATTGACTATTAAAGAAAAACTCGCACTCACCTTGGACAATCATGGCCATGACGAGACTGCTCAGTACAAACAGGGCCGTAGCAGCCATGAAGGCAGTCGCAAGTTCACCTGTGTCTCTACGATCAAACGTAACTGAGCTTGAACACACAAATAGGTGTATTTTGTAATTAAAATTTCCAACAATGCTCTGCTTCTGATTCAGTTGAATATACAATGTTTACATACTCTGAATACTGTCTACCATGGTGGACATTAATTCTTGCTCTACTTCTAAGTTTCCTGTATTAAAAAAAAACAAAAACAAAAAAACAGCTGTTACTAAGTAACTTCATTCAAGTGATCTTGTTCGGTTATGTTTATATAATGTCCATATAAGCATGAACGTATGCCTGCAATCCTCAGAATAGCCTACCTTGCAAAATCAACAACCTTATACTATTAATTTAGTCTGTTTTATTGCTTTTATTCACTGTTTATAATTTGAATTGTGTCATGTTGTTTTTTTCTGTCTCGCAGCACTGTTTCAGCTGTGGCGTGTGTTAAAATTACGTAAAAATTTGTTATGTTAAACACTGAATTGCTTTTATGTAAAAATCATCTTGATTTACCTACCTTATAACCTTTTGTAATGAACTTAAAAGTCTAACTTAATTTCTTTATATAAACACAAAAATGAGCAAACTTTGGCCCTTAGAGTTGCGTAAATGCAAATATGCACAGATGTTTGTGGGCGGTTTAGTAAAACCGGGAAATCTTCAGGTTGTTCTTTGTTTGTTTTTCCACTTTCTCACCTTTTTAACAATTTGATTGCTATTATTTTTAAGTTATGTTACATTCATGTTCTTCTAAAGAGTACACTGCTTTAGACAGCAGCTTGGTATTAAAAACAAAATTTTTACTCTTTTTTTCTTTTACTCTCATAGTTCAGCAGCTGAATTAAATCCCCTCATACCTGCTTATCCTTTGTGCTCTCTGTTTAACCTCCGTGCAGTCACAACTGTTTAAGAGGGAAAATGCTGTCATACAAATAATCACAACACTGAAACAAGAAGCCTAATAAAGGTGAGCAGCTTGTTTTATCAGGTTACAGTACTGCAGACCTGCAAACGACAGCAAACAAATCTGACCTAAATCCTGCAGACAGTCATGTTAATGGCAAAATGAGGCTGAAAACTCAGTTTAGAGTTTTCCCTTCATCATAAAAACACCGCTATGAAGTTAACGGTCAAAGTTACCGGCTACCCGCGATGGAAATAAGGAAAGTAATGCTGAGATGAAGCTGTAAGCTCAGCATTCATTATCGTGCTTTATTTATTTTTATCTAAAAAAAAATGAAATAACTTCACTTACTGATGCGATCTGCTGCGACTGCGGCGACTGAAACTTGTCTTGTTGCAAACAGGCGCTGCTGGACACTGACGCACCAATGGACCGGAAACTGTTGAACTTTTGCAAAACTTTGACCATTTCCGCTGATTCGTGGTTAGGTTTTTATTCTGCAAAGGTCTCCGGATTTGAAGGTTCGGATTTGCATTAGAGGACCTGTTACTTAAAACCCACAAATACTTTCACACGTATCCTCATGTAAAAACAATGAATAAATAAAATTCCATCAGAGAGACTGGAGATGTTTGATATTATATTATATCCTTCTGAGGAAAAGAAATCTTATGGCTTGAATATTCATGAAAGAACACAGTGATGGGATGAAGAAAAACTCCATTCTAGCAAAACAAAATAACGCAAAAATATTTTTAAAAATGTCAGAATACTCAGGTATAGACTTTCAATGGCTCATAATTCCAAGCTATTCCAAGCTAAATATCCAGAAAATTTGATCAAATAGGTAGATAGGGCTTCTGACATTACTTGGTCTGAGTGTTTTAGTCATGATGCAACATTGCCTTAATATATTAAGGTGGGGGAATAAAAAAACACACAGTAACTTACACAGTTCCGGACTTCAGACTTTCTGCAAAAGATTTAATTAACAATTTATTGTTTTATCAGATTTGGGAGCTTGAAGATGGTTTTACATATTACTGTTGGAATTTATGAATATGTCAGAGAAGCCAACCTGATGCATACCATCCATCCATTTCTGTTTGTGCTTTTATGGCTTTAAATACAATTTAGAACCAAATAATTATTTCTGTCTATCATGTCGCCAAAAATAAAAGTAACATCAAAAAAAGCCTTTTTATTCTGTGTCCATTTAACCGTTTGGCTTACAACGGAGACACATTAATGCTCCCTGCAGCCTCCCACAACTCCAGAGCTGTTTGCTTCTTTATTTTACCAGATAAAAATCTTCTTGAGATTAGAAATCTCTTTCCCTGGAGTGAACTGGCCAAGAAAGTAGCACCTCTCAAAGCAAGAGCTGTTCGTATCCAAAGGGAAATCTGAGGGGATGCATGCATGCATAGATAGTATCATTGTTGTGATTCTGCACAGTGAAAGCAAAGGCAGTTGCATAATTCTGTGTTTTTCTTCATGTAAAAAATGTGTAAATGTCTCATGACTCTCAGGAATTTCAATAATGCTGCCCAGCAAACAGAGCCTACCCTACAGTGTGATGAAATAAGCCAAACCCAAAGTGGGTCAATATGAGTCAGTTATTCCACCAAGGAGTAACAAGTTTTTCATCTTTATAAAAACAGTTACTCCTAACATATCTACCAACCTCCTTAAATTCCAAAAAAGTACACTTCAGTTAACCAGAATAGTACAATTTCCACTCCTCATAAACACAGAAAAGCTGATTGTTTGATTACAAATACAAAGTAACCTGAAACATCTGATGGTAGCAACAAGTCTTAATTATTGTTCTTTAATCATTTAAAAGTGTGGAGGGTTATGTTGCGTTATTTGATTTTTTGGCCTCTGAGAAATGCAGTCCGAGCTGATTTTCTTTTAATTCCAAGAACCCGTCCCCTACCACTACCACCAGCAGCAGCCAAAATAAACATGGTCTGGATGGGAATAATCGTGAAAAGTTAGATATTCTAGATATTCAACTTTCAGGTAAAATTCACAGAAAATTCATCATTCAGTGGACATTTCTTCACTTCAAACCATCCATCCAGAGAGAAGCTGACACCAGCAACACAAACATAAAATCTCATCTGTTGGTGTCATTTTGGTCTGATGTTGAAATGTGAACATGGCACAGGTGAGGCAAAATCTGAACCTGTGACGTGCCGGGCTGCAGGTTTCAGGTGTAATCGAAGATGCCACTTCTGTGAAATGATACAGTACAGGCCTTGTTGGAGAAATATTTCCTAGGTTACTTAAGACACCCTGAATCCTGGTCAACGTGCGTACTAGAGAAGTGCTCTCACTGAACCAGAACATTGTGTTCAATCATGGTTCAGATCCTACTTTTGGGTTTTTTTCTGACCAATCATCTCATAAGAGAACAGCATGTTCTACAATAAACAATTCTACATGCACATTCAAAACTTCAGAGGTTAAGTTCAGCTAACCACATATATCCACAAAGCTTTACTTAAGTACCATAAAAACTCCTTTTAGCAAAGCAAAATTTGTTCAGCAGAACACGGCAGCCTGATAAAGTAAACTTACTGGAATCAGCCTCTAACACTGCAACTCAAACGGATCAAGAACCAGTTTCAACAACACTTCTACCTTCCTTGTTGTAGTTTATGCTTAAAAAAGGATTTCTATTTTGCCAGTTCTTAGAATTCAAAGAAACAAGCTTTGACAGAATTTTACAGAAGCCAAAGAAACACCTTGACACCGACTCTGGTTTCCTTAAATTTCGCGGTGGTCACCACAAAATATTCAACTACTCAGAGTGAGTTTACACTCACTGGCACCAAAACTGGAACAGCAGCATAAAGCTCAATAAAACTGAAGGAGAGCTTTGTTGTTCCTGTTCAAGGTTTCAAGGGTTTGGCTTTCCGCCGTGTAAAGTGCAGGCTTTAGACACTCCAGTGGTTCAATATGTCATATCATGTTTACTTTTATACCAATTATCTATGTAAAGATTCAGGGATGAGCCATGTTTCTTTTGTAAGACAACAGATCACAAATTCATATTACGAGCATAGCAATCTTCGCTTGACCATAAGTCATGTCAAATCAAATCAATCTTTATTTATAAAGCACTTTTCATGCCAGAGGCAACACACAGTGTTACATATAAAAAACAAATAAAAAGGTCTTTATACAAGGATATCAATGTAATTAAAACACACTAATTACACCTGTCTTAAAACTGGTGTAACATGTTCCTCCCCTGGTCTTCATCAGAACTCATGCCGCTGAGTCACCCAGTGTGACAAACCCAAAGATTACATCACTTTATTAAGAACATTTCTTCAATACAAATAACTACAAAAATTAAATACATTAAGATCCTCTACCATTTTGTAGACAAGCCTGGTTACACAAGCAAGGACTTGCCCTGACTTGTATGAATATAAACATGTACATAATATGATCATTATGTACAAGTGAATTCCAGACAGACAAATCATAAAGGTGGAATAAAATGACCTTTGGTCAACAATAAAACCACAAAACCAGTGTCTGATAACTTCCAAAGAACGATATAAAGTAGGTCAATAAAAACCATTTGCCTGAATTTAACCTCCTTTTTAATCTTAGAAGTAAAATTCCTTGAGTTGTTTTTGTACACACATGAACTATAACCAGGGTAGAGAAAAATTACAAAATTACTAGTGAGCATACCAGTAAAAAGGGCACCCCAGTCCAAGCTCTAAAAAACAGAGACATGGCAGGTTTGCATCATCATCAGATTTCAGTGTATGATATTTTTTAGGACCTGCTAAAAAACCTTTCTTGATTGAAAATGAAAAACTGGTCTGTCTGGTCAGATTGGGTCGTCATGGCGGCTTGGCAGGTTGTGAGAGGTGCAGTCATGATCGTTGTAGTCATCCTATTTGCACAATCATAATTTGGTTGGCCTGATGATTAAAAAGAAAGACATTGCATTGGCTTTTGTTTTTACACAAAGACAGAACAGTAAAAATTTTACAAGAGCATTAAAGCAAGTTAAACCTGTGAAAGCCCATGATTACAATATCTGACAAAAAAAACCTGTGAAAAGCTGGTTCAGAGTTTTAGTGCCACAAGGATTGTGTATATGCTGCCATTCAATAAAAGGTTTGTATTTTTAGATTAATGGCAGTTGAAATCAAACATCGCTGCAGCATCATGAAACATCATGAAATACAAGAAAGTGATCATATTTACTCTCGCATTTCAGATGCACAGGACTCCAACGACCAGCAGTACAGGTAGTCAATGGTGACCTTCCAACATCATCAAAGCAGATATTACATTCAAATTCAACTGTATACCCGTGTGGGAATGCATATTTGCCGAGGTCACTTCCTTTCAAATGCCTCCACCAGGTCGGATGCAGTCGTTGGCTATAATGAAAAGAGACATGAGCACATATGAGTGAGGACTGAAGGTTATAGATGACTAAAATTTTATTTACTGCTCTTTTCAAACAGGGAGAACTCTGGATCCTGTTAAATAATACACCAAGTATCTATAAGCTCTTCACACAACTTTTACTAAAGAAACAACAACATCACTTATCTTTCCTGACACCATAAAGAGGAAGAGCCTCTCTGGGGTAAAGATGGGTCAAAGTTTGATAAACTTTGAAGAAACTATTTTAGTTTGTTATGTTGATGTAGATAACAATTAAATTAGAACTGCATTGACTAAATCTATCCTCATAAGCTTGAATCAGGGAAATTGGAGATATCTCTTGGAGCAAAGGAGATAATTAAAAGTAAAAGCGTTTGAAAATAATTAGTGTTGAAACTGATTGATATTGAAAATTGTTTGAATGAGTAAATGTGATTAAATTGCTCTTAATCATGTTACGTTATTTATTTATTGAAATGTTTCCTTAACAACGTTCTCTTCCCTCAAGCTGATGTTGGGACTTGTCAGCAGGTGCACACTAACACACAGCAGGATGACGAGCTGCAGCATAGAAAAGTAGACGAGGCAAAATCCTTTTTCAGCCTTTCAGGCATAGGTAACCACTCTTCATGAGCCCTACAAGTTCAGAGAGGAAGGGAGGGAGAAAGAGACTCCCTGTAGAAAGAACTTTTTGTTTATATTTTGGGCGTAATGTCACCAATCATATTTTATCCCTTCCAAAACCAGTAGCGCCCCCTTGTGGAGTGGAACAGATATACTATACAGAATAGCCTACATTTCAGTCATACATATTATGGCAACAGGACTTTCCAAAAATCTTAAACAAGTAGAAAAGTAGATGAATAGGTGTGAGTGAAGGCAAAGTGACTGTTAAAGAAAAACTCACGCTTGCCTTGGACAATCATATGGTCATGATGAGACAGCTCAGTGCAAACAGGACCATAGCAGCCATGACAGCAGCAGCAGGTTCACCTGTGTGTCTAGGATCAAACATAACTGAGCTTGAAAACATGGATCGGTGTATTTTTGAATAAAACTTTCCATCAATTCTCTGCTTCTGAGCCATCTCTGACAATCATATCAAACTGAAGTCAAAACTTGACTATTGTCACTTTTATGCCTTTCCTCAAGTATTTTTCATCTAAAAGCAAGCAAATGAAATGTTGCTTTGAATACCGTCTACCTGTTTACTTGTACCCAAAAAATAATAATAATAATCTGAAATTAAGTAACTTCATTCAGGTTATCTTGTTCTGATGTGAATACATAATTACCATTAACATATTCTACCCACAATCCTCGGAACAGCCTACCCTTAAAAATCGCCTCAATCACATCAAACAACTTCCATCAACCTTACCCAAGTACATATTAGGTTGTAGCAGTATTATAAGTGAAGAAGAAAAATGTTTTGAGGCATGAAGATCTCTTTGGAATAATGCAGCTATAGCTCTAAATCTCTTTTGAAGCATAATATATGTAAGAATGGTCTCTGCAGCTCTGATAAAGTGAAGCAGAATAGATCCAGTTCAGGGTCAATCTCTGTCTCGGACAACCCCAAATTTGGGAATTTTTTATTTAAGATACTGTTCTGTGTAGTTCCACATATACTTGATTTCCTTTTTGGTTTATTGTTCCACTTATCTTTAACTGGAATTCCCAAAAAGAAGATTCAACAACTGCAGCTCATCCAAAACTCTTTGGCTCGAACTTTAACTGGGACCATTTAAAGCTAGACTGAAAACCCAACTCTTCGCCTTCAAATGAAAGTGCAGTGTTACCTTGACTCTTTATTGTGCTTCTGTTTTTATTTTTCTTGTTTAACTAAATGCATTTTATTTATAATCATTGACAGCAGGTGATGAGCACTTGGGTCAACTGATGTTTGTGCAATACAAATAGATCTAAACTAAAATTGAATCAAGAGCTTCCACCAGTTTTAAAATCTTTGCACTGGCTTCCAGTCTTGTAAAACCCCATCACAGTCTACAAATCACACAATGGTTTACATCCTGCTACATTCGGAGAATATAAACCTACAGTAGTTGCATTCTTAGATGCAGGAACTACAATTTATAGTGCTGTACATTTCATTGTAACTTTTGCACACTTTTCTAATTGTACCTTAAAATGATTTTGCACGCATTTTACAAATTGCCTTTGTTTTTATTGTAACCAATTTTGAATGTGTTATTACTTTTATTCAATGTTTATAATTTGAATTGTTTCATGTTGTCTTTTTTATGCTTTAGCTTTTTTCTATCTCAGACATACAGCACTGTTTCAGCTGTGGCATTAATTATGTTAATCAAATTGAATTGCTTTTATTTAAGGAGCAGGCTGTAAAAATTAACTTGATTTGCCTTATTTCCTTTTGCAGTAAACTAAAAAATCTAACTTTTCTTAATCATAAATATGAGCACACGTTGACCTTTACAGTTACGTAAATGCAAATATACAGATTGTGATGGTGGTGAAGTCCAACCGTGAAATCCTTAGGTTGATTTTTTATTTTTTTTCTACTTTAACCTTTTTAACAATTTGATTACAATACTTTTAAGTTATTTTACATGAATATACTTCTAAAGAATAAACTGCTTTACACAGTATCTTGGTATGTAAAACATAATTCTTACTCTTTTTTATACTCTAATTTTTATTTCATAGTCCAGTAGCTGAATTAAATCCTTCATACCTGCTTATCCTTTATGCCTTATGTTTAACATCCATGCTGTCATGATCGTGTTAGTGGAAAAAATGCTGGACATAAAAACAACCACAACTCTGAAACAAGTTATAAAGTTCAGTAGTTTGTTAGATCATGTGATAGGACTACAGACCTGCAAACAACAAAAAACAAATGACCTAAATCCTGCTAACGGCCAAGTTAACAGCAACATAGGCTGCAAACTCAGTTCATAGTTTCCCACTCATCATAAACACACCGCTAATGGTCAAGTTACGAAATGGAAATGATCAGGAAAGTTATAAATCCATACTAAGATGAAGCTGTAAGCTGAGGATTCATTAGCATGTTTAATTTATTTTAACCAAAAAAAGTGGAAAATAACTGTTCACTTACTGATAAGAACTGCTGCACCTCCAACACGTCTTGGTGCGAACAGCGGCTGCTTGACACTGACCCACCAAACTGCTGAGCTTTTGCATAACTTTGACCATTTCTGCTGATTCATGGTCAGCTTTTTATTCTTCAAAGGTCTCTGAACTTGAAGAGTGGCATTTGCATTTGAGGACATGCTACTTTAAACCCACAAAAACTTTCACACTTATCTTCATTTAAAAAAAAATTAAGCAAACAGAAATCCCATCAGTTACACTGGAGATATTTGGGATATTACATTAATCCTTCTGAGGAAATCTTATACCTTGAATATTCATGAAAGACAACAGTGATCGGATGGGTGCAGGTTCAATGAAGAAAAACTCCATCCTAGCAAAACAAAAGCAAATCAAAATATTTTTTAAAAATGTCAGGAACAAAATACTCATGTAAAGGCTTTTACTGGCTCATATAAGTCCAAGCTATACAGGTCTGTCTCAGAAAATTAGAATATTGTGATAAAGTTCTTTATTTCCTGTAATGCAATTAAAAAACATGAAATGTCATACATTGTGTATTCATTACAAATCAACTGAAA
>JAVQJG010174804.1:0-10908 GCA_036024015.1 Craterocephalus amniculus
GTCCGCACCACGACTGCTTTCCAGAGTAAGTCTGAACGGTGCTTACTATGTGACGGGCGGACAATAAAGTGTATTTAATTAATTTACAAAAAGCATCCCTAGCAAACGGTGTCACAGTGCAGCTGCAACAGATCATAAGCAGTTGCAACGGGAGCAGTTTCACAATGACAATGACGTCATTGATCGGATCGGTGGATGAAAACTTTAGGGCCGATCAGAAAAAATTTAAAATATGTGAAATATCGGCCGATCCGATCAAGCCGATCCGATCAAGCCGATCCGATCGGTGGAAAGCCTAGTTAGAAGTGTTAATGGTAGTGTCAATGTAAGACTATTTGCCTTTCCTTTGTGATCTTTGGTAATAATGAAATACGCTAAACAAATAATGAATGCCTTTTTATGCGTTTCATAGGTTTATGCCACCTGATGATCCATTGGGAAGACATGGGCCAAGTTTAGAAAACTTTCTCCGCAAGCGTCCTGTTGTTCCTGAGCACAAAAAGCAACCCTGCCCGTATGGTAAGCTGCCCTTTTCAGAGCAACACCTGATAAATGTTGCTTCTGTTCTTAACTCAAACCGTTATTTCTTCAAACTAGGGAAAAAGTGCACATATGGGCATAAGTGCAAATACTACCATCCAGAGCGAGTCAACCAGCCACTGCGGTCTGTGGCGGATGAACTGCGGGCCTTTGCCAAACTGTCTGCGGTGAAAACAATGAGCGAGGGCGCGTTGGCAAAGTATGGGACTGGTCCAGCAGCTGTGAAGGGCGACAGCAGCTCTGAAGCCAAGCGCGTGGCACCCAAGCGCCAGTCCGATCCCAGCATTCGCTCAGTGGCCTGTGAACCTCCGGAGCCGCTCTCTGCCGTTAGGAAGTCTGAGACAAATTCAGTGCCTTCCCTCGTGTCCGCTCTCAGCGTGCCCACCATGCAGCCTGTGAAGAGCCACGCAGCTGGGGCCTTGAACACGCGATCAGCCAGCAGCCCGGTTCCGGGCTCTCTGCAGTTTTCCCACAGTTCTCTGGAGCACATGTCCAGCGTGCAGTATCCTCCTATTTTAGTAACCAACAGTCACGGTGCCTCTGTAACTTACAGTGAGCAGTTCCCAAAGTACGACTCAGTCAGCGATCATGGATACTATTCACTGCACAGTGATTTTTCCAATATGAGCATGAGCAGCATGCATAACGTCGACAGTTTCTGTAGCATGGAGCACGAACATGTGTATCAGAGAAACCCCAGCCACTGCCCCGAATCCTGCCTGAGCCATTCCAACAGTGACTCCTTCTCCTCGTATGGAGACATGTACCCAAGCTCTGTGGACAGCAGCTTGGAGGAGAGCATCAAGGGGCAGCAGCAGGCTGCACAGGGCAGGATGCAGGCTTTCTCCCATGGGTTTCATCACGAAGTACTGACTAGAGTACAGAGTTATGGACCAGAGGAGCCTAAGCAAGGTCCCCGGAAGCAATCTGGATCTCACCTAGCACCGCATATCCAGCATGCTGCAGTGGCGGCCCGGTCTAGCTGTCCTGGAGACTATCCCCTTGCTCAGAATGTCCTCCCACCGCTGTCCTCGCAGCCCACACGCTCTCTCGGTATGACTCGCATGGACAGTATATCAGATTCAAGGCTGTACGACAGCAACCCGATGAGACAGAGGCGACCTCCACTGTGCCGTGAGCAGCATGCGAGCTGGGACCCTCTGCCTTGTGGTAATGAGTCCTATGGATATCATTCATATCCACTTAGAAACAGTCTGATGCCATGTTGCGAGCGGGTGATGGTGCGTAGCATGCCAGACAAAATGGAACAAATCTGGAACTCGCCATGGGAGACCCCATCTGCAGTCGAGCGGTATGTGATCCCAGACCACCAGTATCAAACGTATAGGAACCTTTGCAACATTTTCCCCGCTTACATAGTCCACTCGGTGATGGAGAAGAACCCTCATTTGACAGATCCGCAGCAACTCGCTGCTGTCATTGTTACAAAACTGAGGTCATGCCACTGAGCAGCTATAAGGTCAAACGATGAGGGAAATGAGGATTTTGATCACAGAGATTGGCACTTGTTCGATGTTTTTGCATGTGCACCATCTGCTCTCAGGAGTTTTTCATTTTGTGTCTGTGCTGGGAATTGAGGTGATCAGATTATACATTACTTGGATACAGTTGAAAAAACCAGCTACCTAAGTACGGTGTAGCTGATAAAATGCAAAGTAATACCTTTTTAAGACAGGTAGTTCATGGCACATTCACACTGGCTGAACAGGAACTGCCTGCCTGGCACCATTTAATAAGGTGAACATGGGATTTATTTTGATAGAATATAAAGCGGGGTCCTTCAACATTTATATCCCCCTGGTTTTATTTTGAATGTTCTTCAGCTTTGTGAATTGATTAAATGTTGTATAAAGATGCACTACCAGCATTTAGTGTGTGTTATAAATCCTTTTTTTGCTTGAGTTTTGATTTAATTCAATTTATAAAAGAAAAAATATTACATGATATCAGCACAAACCCAACAGCAAAATAAGTATAAATCAAGTGTGTAGTTACTACAAGCTGAGACACATCTTCTTTCATTTATCAATTGATAAACAGTAAAAGGCAAAACAGGACCATGAGAACAGTTAATCCCTCAGGACCAAGGTGATGCAACGGTGTTTATGGCTGCAGCTTTTTCTTGCTGGTTATTTCAAAAAGCCCTGTAAAGATGTTACTCAGAGACGGAGAAGTTCTCAACCTTTGTTGAGGCTGTGTTTATGTAAATCTATCACTCGCTACTATATGAAGATCTAAATAAAATACTAGAAATCTTCACCTTTGACAAATAATAATCTTTATGTCACAGATTAGTTTTTTTTAAATATATCCAACATTAAAAAGAAAATTTCATTACTAATTACATCACTATTGATTCCTTGTGGTTTCTATACTATCATGACTACTCAAAATTTGAGCTTAACTTCAACCTTTATTTAATCCATTTGAATGCATCCAGTTGTGTAACGCTGACCCTGTTTGTGAGCTTAGAGAATTAATAAACAAGCGACATGGCAACATAGTCGACAAATAAAACAATTGCTCAGCAGCAATTTGCTGTCCCATGTTTTCCTTATTGAGTTTGACGCAAGAGTACGTCAGCATTTCACAGCATAGCTCTATGGAAAGATCCTTCTCAGGCCATGTGAATGTGTTATGAGAGGTCCCTGAAGTGTTTGAAGTGCAGTGGAACTATAAATAACTTTGTTTGGGTCTGCCTCTGCTGTAGATAATTCTTGTGATTTTTATTTATTTATTTTTTTCAACCTTTTCTGTGCATTTGTTTGGACAATAGGGGGAGGTAGGTATATACCTCACAGCATGAACTCTGACATTTTATGGCCTTATATCTGAATGACCTCACGCTTTAGTCATTGTCTGAACGGCTTCACTGGAAGTCTTTGTCATTGAAACCTACTTTTAAATGTAAAGCACTATCAGTACCTAAAGAGATATATTTTCTCAACTTCACTTAACAAAGCTACTATTTTGGTAGAATTTGACAGTGCTAAAAGCAAGCCAAAAAATTTGATTTGACTTGCACATGTGCACATATTTATGTACATATTTTCACATAAAAGCCATTATTTCAAAGTTGTTTATAAGCTGCTAAGTAATGCCAAAAAAAAGACAGAATTTCTACAGTGTCAGTATTATATATTTTAATTTTACTCTATGGGATCAATTGGATTATATTCTAAAGTCAGATCTGTAATGGATTAGTTCCTATGTAACTTACTTTCTGATGTTATTGGATTCTACATCCACAGTTTTTTGCCAATAAGATATTTATCAAATCTGATGTGCTGATTGTTTTCATTGTGAAAGTAATCGAAGCATTTATGTTCGAAACGGTAGCTCTAATCTGTCAGAAGCGGGTTTGTTTTTGTTTCAGGCTACTTTTACATGTACTAAAGGGGTCTGATTACTCTGTTTCATCAACAACCTAATCTGTGATTACATAGTTGTCTTTGTAATGGCACTGCTTTCAAGTCTATAAAGAGGAAGCTGATAGAATTCCCTATCGCAAAAAGAAATGTTTTAATTTGCCTGCTTCCAGCGGAAAGCACCATTTTTAAAGAAATCCTAAAAGTTTAATATATTAAATGAAGTCATCCATTTTCATGCCTTAACCTAATGACACTTACCTGTTTTTTGTGTGCTTGTAAATGTGGTTAAACTTATCCTGGCTGTGGTCTGACTTAATTTGGGATCGGTCATTGAAATTTACTGGATTGAAAGTGTTTGTGAGCACAGTCTGGTGTTTGCACAAGGATTTTTGCAACAGATAGAATATTTAGCTAATGTTACATTTGTCGGACGTAAGAATCCGGCGGTAACGATTTCACATAGTTGTTTGTTAAATATTGTGATATCTTGTAGAGTTATAGGTAAAAAAAAAACTATAGGAAAATATGTTTGAGTAAAAGCAAGAGCATGTCGGAGATGAAAATTCCTGTGTGGCTTTTTATGAGAGACCAGACTGCTGAAGTACACATTTACATTAATACAATATTCATACATGCAGCCTGTCTTGAAGGAACATGGAGGGGTTTGGCTGTGCCTTGCAGCACATTGCTCTCAGGATGCTTTCAATTTTTCAAATTTTTACGTCTATTCATGTCAGAAACTAGTGGTTTACTGGCAAAAGTGTACTCTGATCTCGTAGTGATATATTTTGTGAAAATCCTACATGTAACATGTAGTACCTTAAAGTTAGCTATGTATAGTTAAAATGTGGGAATTGCATCGCAAAACTTTGTACTTTTTGTGTATAACCTATTTTTGAACCTTGAGATCTTGAACAGTAAAAGCTATCAGGGTGGATTTATGTGGTGCACTTTCAGTAAGATGTGTTCTTGTCCAAAACAGTTCAGTATAAATATGGTAATTTAGGGGGGAAAATGAATTGGGCATGTATTCCATAGTTTGCTTATTGCCTGGTATGTTTAAATGATTATCGTGACTTTATTTCTGATGTGGACAAAAAATATGACTATATTTTTTAAAAAAATGTCTGCTACAGCTTAAAGAAAACACAAGAGTTACAATATTATTTCTTAAACAAAAGGGGGTCACATTTATAGTCAGAAGTTATTTTTCTCTTCCCCAGACCCTCAGGACAAGGCTCTGCGTGAAACATGCAACTTAGAAATCGTTGAGGTTGCAGCATGTAAAATAAACCCTTATAGCAGGGCCATACTTTGAGTACTTTTAAAGAGTAAATGCCACTTGTTTTTAGAATTCAAGATTATTAAAATGCATGACTTACAAATCAACACTATAAAATTGTGTTTCCACTCTAATGTTTGAAGCAGATTAATTACATTTAAAAAATGCATTGTTTGATATTTAATAATCTTGATAATGCAACTGATGGGTTTAAATAAAAAAAAACAAAATCCACGCAATGCCCATTTGTTGAAAATAGACGAATTTTAAAGCATCACACAATCCTTTGTTCATGAAGATAAGAATTTATAAAGTGAGTGGTATTACTCTTTAACTCGGCTAATTGTATGAGCCGGACTTTGACTCATTGTTGGTGCTTTAAAGTATATATTTCTTTATAACGTCTAGGTAAAACTGTGGTATATAAACAGACAATGATAAAAGAGAAAAAAAAAGTTGAATGTGTTTTTGCCCAAATGAACTTTGGGATTTGCCGACTTTGTTTTTCATGAAAAAAGACGAGGCCACTTTAGGGCCGGCTGTCTGTTCATGAGAAGGTGAAACAAACTGCCTAAATGTTTCTACATTTGAAACAATCAGATTGCAAGGCTGCTGTCAAGGTTGTTTCTGGCATTTGGCTAAAGGTTTGCGTGCCATCCTTTTTCCTTAAGATAGTCGAATAGTCAAAAACATACTCTCAGCGCCATTAAGACTCGTGCTGCAGCTTTGTCACCAATAGATAAATTTCATGGCAGAAAATCAAAATGTTTGCCATTTGTAAACAAGGTTAAGATCACATAAGTTCTGACTAGGTGACGATCTGAACATTGGAATAGTCCATTGCCCAGATCAGCTACTTATGCCTGTCATGTAATTAGTAACTATGCCACGGCAGACTGTGCACTTTAAGTTCAGAGACATGTATGGCAGCTAAAACGGTTTCTGAAAACGGCCTTCGTAGCTATAAACAGGCTTATCTTTTTAGTATTATCCTATCGGTTGTGACTACATCAATCTACTTTTTGGCTTCGGGAAAAAATGGACACATGATTAAAGTCTAACAGCTTATTTTGTTTACAGTTTCCTACTCGTTTCACTTCTTTCATAAAATACTCTCTTGGACAAAATGTTGGTAGAACACATATATATTTGATATTTTCTCTTATATTTTATAGATTTTCTTTTAAAGCAAACTCCAAACTTCTCTCTGGGCAATGGACTGCTTCCAGGACAAAAATACAACCTTTAGTATCGCAGCAATTAACTTTTTTGTACTAATCTGGGACTTTTCTGTCTGAGCAGAACGACCAGAGTGGTACATTTTCCCTCGCCTCTCTCTCTCTCTCTCTCTATGTGCCGCAAACAACTAAGCCACAAATGTCTAGAATTGACTTTTGCTTGTTGATACAAATTGTATCTATACCTTGAATGTAACAAAATATGAAATGTATATTATGAATATAGTTTTATTTATATAAGGCGGGGGGAATCAATGCCATAATGTTTGTGACACTGTGTGTCACTGGGAGTAGCCCATTGGTATGTACTAATTTTTACTGGGTACAGTAGTTAATTTGCAGGGACAATTACATGCGAGCTAAAAGTGCACATATAACCTGTGCATCACGGTAAGCACCATGTCCTCTCTGTAAATAATCACACGTGTGTGTATATTTAACAATGTAACAATAAGACGAGTGGGTCAGATATGTAAGATAATTTGTGTTGTAACTTGTGCACCTTGGTTAAGTGCATCTCATTCTTCTGAACTGATATGTCTGCTTTATGCTATTTTAATGGGAATTTCAATATTTTTGGATATATTTTGCCTAATAAAACATGCCAAAGTTATTCTGGGGTGGCTTTGTCAAACATAGTTTCAAGTGATTTAGCGTGCAGGTTGTTATGCAATGAATTATTATTCTATATACTGTATGTACCTAGGACAAATTATTTCTTTACCACATGCTGTGAGGAAACAAAACAACAAGCACAAATCAGTGTCTCACCTGGCTGTTAAAAATTGTTGCATGCATAAAACAGAAATGAGAGTATATTATTGGCTGGCCTCTATTCCATCTACATGATCAGCCAGGTGCAGACTGGCCTGACTGAGTAAATCCATCTCTGGATAATATTCAAATTTGTGCTTGATGGTTATTGCTTTTGCAAGATGCAGGTGTTTATTTTTTTTTATTGAGTGGTATTGATTTAATGACCAACTTTAAAACGTACTCAATTCATAGATGTTCTGAATTGTGGTTTGTTTTACTATTGAATTTATTCACAATCTGTAATTTGATCTTTATTTTGGTATTTGAGGCCTGTTTGCAGCATTGTTTTCTTGAGGACTGAGACAGGCAGCATGTTAAAGACAGAAAGATCAAAGCCAAAGTGATTTCCGATGTGTACATGTTACAAACTTTTATTATTGGTTCAAATGTGTCTTGCAATTTGTGCTACCGTATAGAACTGCTGGTGTATAAATTGCTGCAAGAGAAGGGATATTTAAACATGACTGTACATATACAGTATACAGTGTAATACTCAGGTTTAGTCACACAAACATTTGAAATGACAGAGTTGGTTTTATACTGATATATGCAGCGTTCCCCTCTCAGAAGGAAGTGTAGGTCTCCTGTCTAAGTATACTATTGTACACTGAAAAAAGGGGAAATATAAAGCAATTTTTGTGGTGTAGTGATTATCTGAAGTATTGTAACTCACACTGACTGGAAAGCGTTGCTTTTATAGACCAAAATATACAAAAATCGACAATTTGGGTCCGTAGGCTCAAACAAAATGTAAGTCTTTATGACAAAGTTGTGTTTCTCTCCATGAATAAAGCAAAATTCTCCTCAAACTATGTTTTTTATTTACCATAAAAACAGCCTAATCTGTACTAGCTGTTTTGTTGAATCGCACATTTATGTTAATAAAAACACAGCAACAATATTTATTCCAGAGGTCTGCAAAAGGTAATTATAGGTCTGACTTTGTCAAATTGCTCAATGTCATGAAGGAGCTAAATGTTTAGTAAACCTCACCAGTATGTGCCAAACCAGTTACTGTTTCATGTAGTTCCTGCAACATTTGAACGAATTGGGGATTTGATTAAATAGAAACTAATTCATAGGAAAAGATAAATATAATAGTGGTCCATGGTCTGCCACTTATCTGGTTATAGGTGGAGGTTGTAACTCTTAAACAAGATGTAACGGTGCATGTCCGCCACCTTCTGGTTAAAATGTGTAATAGCTCATGACGTGCAATTTTGCCCTCAATCTCTATTACAATGTCAGTAATAATTGAATAAACATAAACAATTGATAGTGTAATCAAAATGATGAAGAGAAATGTCTTTGTGATTAAATCTATGTGGAAAACTTCTTTTGAAGAGCATGTTTTGTATTTAAAAAAAACATGACTGTTTTCTGATGTGCATCTCAGAAGTTTCTGTACTGCTATCAGCTCTGAGGAACCAATATGCTAACGTGACAGCACTGAACATTTTACTAGAGGCTGAATCTTAGAACATAAATCGTTATCTACTTTATCCAAGTTAAAAGTTAAAATGGTAAAATGATATACTAACCTGCAGAATTGTATATAAACTCATCTAGTATATGAGATATGAAAAGCCTCCATGCATAAGAACAGCTTTTTGATGTTCACTTTGCAGAAATATGAATATATGGTTTTATGACTGTTTAAGGGTCAAACATTCGTACTGCGACCAATTGCTTTATTAAGGAAGAGAGATGTTGAGTTGAACGATCAAGTTGATTTTTAAAAAATGAGATCACCTTATATATGTTCTGTGAATGGCCATCTAGGTCTAGTGATAATTTTACAAGCTGTCAGTATCAGCTTTCATTTAGGAGAATTACACATCCACTTGCTTTTTTCATGTTTATTTTGTATTTTTATAATACCAAACCAGAACATAGAGTTACCACATGCACATGAAAAGAAAAACGTCTCTTCCAGTCCAGGTAAGTTAGCCACATAACTTGTCAATGTGTCCCAGCCCAGGTCTTGCTAATATTTCCTGAAACATGACATTTTTTCTAGTTTTACCTTCTGCTTTATATCCTTTATTCATAGATTGTTTGATGGTATAATGGTGCACTCCTAAGCATTTTAGTTCAGGACAGAGCCAAAACATATGAAAGATGGTTGCAGGCATTTGCTTGATAAAGTATAGCAGAATGAGCCTGGCTTACACTCTGCAGCCATGCAGGAGCCCCAATTTTCCAGTCTTTTAGGGATATAGTATTAAAATTTGCAAGCCGATAATGCAAATTAGAGAGAGCCCACCTCTTTTTTTCCAGCCTTTCTATAACTGGTCTACAGGGTGGATGATTATTTAAGATAAAAAGGAAGATACTGACGGATTGTACCATTTAAATGACTGTGGAATATTTTAGCTCAATAATCACTTTCAGAGAATTTACCCTTCCAGGCAACTTGTTTGTAATGTGTGTGCAACCTGCAGCTCATTCAGGGAACTGAACGTGTGTGAGGTCATCCTGCCCTGAAATAGCAGGAATGAGCTAACTTAGCAACAGCAGGACTCAGGGCTGCTAGCAGCCAGTCTTTTTCCATCTCATTTTTCACTTTGAAAGCAAATAACCTTTTTATGTCCAATTTTGCAGGTTTTGTTGTGCATGCACTGTATACACACACACACACACACTATTGAAAATAGTTTGGAAATAAATTTATTAAAAGTTCAGCTCAAGTCTAGTCTTTCATGACAACTCTAGCCATGCTTCCATGAAACCTTTTTGGGCACATTTCAGATCACAAAATGCAGACACAGTTCAGTAAATCTGCAAGCTCCCCTGAAATTTCTGCTTTTGCCTTTACAGAAACAGTTGCGACCCATGAGGAGAAGTCCATTGCTTCCCCTCTTACCGCATTGTAGCCTATAAATATTTATTACTCCCAGGAGGAACATTTTAAATCAACACCACCACAATGTAACAATGTTAAATGATGATGCACAAACATAAATCAAGTGGTCTGTTAGTACATGTTTAATGCTTTACACAGTACTTTGTCCATTTCCAAGAATATAAACCCTTGATTTTTTTATTCAGTTGCAGACAGGGTATGATTTGACCTTTAAGAACAAAGTAGTTTCCTTGTTTTTCTTCTAAAACATTCATATATTCCCTCCAGCAACCATTTCTAATTCATCCAGTAAAGAAGTGTCCATTCCTGCTGACATAAAACGCAACAGGGTGGTGGACAAGTTCCAAATGGTCACATTTAAAACATGCATTTCTTTGGATTATAACACAACTTTTTCTTCATAATATAACCCAATTTCACAGAAGTAAAAATTTGGATGTCTCTGCAGCTTCATCTGAAACAAAAACAGACAGATTAGTGGCAGGCACTGATGAATGCACTAAATTTATTTGACCATGCTATTGAACTGTTAAAATACTGGGACTAAAGTAATCTACAATGATTTAGTGAGGCCTATTCAAAAGTTTTTCATCCCTTTAAAAGTTTTCAAACCGGTTAAAGAAACTATACCTGATATTATTTTAACCTTTCTAAGAAAAATGGTTTTCTACGTGGTATAGTATGTGGTAAAAGTGGTCATTTCATTACAATTAATGACTCATTGATTGCGCATATGTACGAGTCCAGGGCATTTTAGTTAGCGAAAGCGGCTAG
>JAVQJG010174811.1:0-21710 GCA_036024015.1 Craterocephalus amniculus
TCATGAACGTATCGCATCATAAACATATCGTATCATGAATGCATCATGAACGTATCGTATCATAAACGTATCGCATCATGAACGTATCGTATCATGAACGTATCGCATCATGAACGTATCGTATCATGAACAAATCGCATCATGAACGAATCGCATCATGAACGTATCGCATCAGGAACGTATCGTATCATGATCGTATCGCATCATCAACGTATCGTATCACGAACGTATCGTATCACGAACGTATCTTATCACGAACGTATTGTATCATGATCGTATCGCATCATCAACGTATCGTATCACGAACTTATCGTATCACGAACGTATCTTATCACGAACGTATCGTATCATGAATGTATCGCATCATAAACATATCATATCATGAATGCATTATGAAGGTATCGCATCATAAACATATCGTATCATGAATGCATCATGAACGTATCGCATCATGAACGTATCGCATCATGAACGCATCGTATCATGAACGTATTGCATCATGGACGTATCGTATCATGAACGTATCATATCAAGAACGTATCGTATCATGACCGTATGGTATCACGAACGTATCGTATCACGAACGTATCGTATCACGAAAGTATCGTATCACGAACGTATTGTATCACGAACGTATCGTATCACGAACGTATCGTATCATAAACGTATCGCATCATGAACGTATCGAATCATGAGCGTATCGTATCACGAACGTATCGTATCATGAAAGCATCGTATCATGAATGTATCGTATCATGAACGTATCGCATCATGGACGTATCGTATCATGGATGTATCGCATCATGAACAAACTGGAGATTTACACCCCGTTGACCAGCAGGTGGCGCTGCAGGCTTCAATCCATCAGGCGTCACTGCTGGGAAGCTGAACTGTGGAGTCCTGTAGGAGCCATGTTCATTCTGCACAGGCAGAAACAGAACCGCCTTCCAGGCTGCGATGCAGAAAGACGGCGGACTCAGTCTTTCCCTGCCAGTGTGGAAAAAAGCTCACACATGACCTTCATGGCTCTTCCACCACTTAAGGCTGCGCAGGATAAATAAGCTGGCAACGAGGAAACGGTGCAGACGCGAGCTCTGGAGGACGTCCACGGCGGGTTGTCATCGTGAGCCTAAGTAGGCCACAAGTGTGAGCAATCACCAGAAATTATATGCTGTTAGAGGGATTTGATATAAAGGCATTAAGTCAGTCTGAAACGTGTGAAAGGAAAAATCAGAGATGATTATTTTCAGAGGGATGATCCTCACCACCACCGGCTTCGTGGCGTCGCATATTTTCCGAGCGGGATCGTGTGAAGAGGATCCGGGCAGATTGGTGAAACCCGATGAGGCGGGCTGGCCGGCGGTCGGTAGGTGGGATGGAAAATCTAATCTTCTGTCCGTCTCCGTTTCCCGGAGCCTCTGGAATAGTTTTAGACTCCACTTTCCTCCGTTTTCATCATGTTTCTTCACACTTCAGATGCAGGAAGCTTCTGGGCTGCAGCTGAAAGCGATGCCTGCTGCATGTAGCGTGCAGGACGCTGTGGTTCAGTCTACCATCAACTCGCCGGCGTGCCGCCATGCAATCAGCTCCACATTTCAGGCTCAGTTTAGCCTGGCCTCCAACGTGGCGTCTCCGGGCGACTAGACAGAACGCTGCAGCTTATCAGGTAATGAAACGGCTGAGATGGACCTGATGAGCTCACCGCGCAGCTGGAACAGACCGGCCTCACGTCCAGCCCTGCAGCCGGAGCACAAACACAACTTCTGCTTTTAAACTGTAAACATGCAACGTGGCTTTGCGTCTTTTTCGGATTTAATCATTTTTTGACTTTATCGTGACAGATTTTCTCTCTAAAGGACTCACTGCTTAGAAATGATGTAAAATGTAATAATTATTGTCTTAATCTGACTAAATCAGACTTAAATCAAATGCAGACAAAGGTCATGTCAAGTTAGATCCTATTAGCTTGTGATGCCATGATAATAGTAATCCAGTATCTTCATCCTGTCTCTTCTCTGAGATCCATCAGACCAGTAAAAGTCGGTCTGAAGTTTCATATTAGCAGCTAACGCTACGACCGCGGGCTCCTCCATGTTCCACAAACTCCAAATGTTTTGAAGTTAACAGGAAGTGATGTCACTATGAACGAACATGCACCAAACTGAACTCATTAGAGGTGGACGATCTTTTGAGTATTATATTTCAGAAGTGTGCATCAGGTCAGGATTAGAGTAATCGGATTACTCCCCATTTGACACTCATGTGAACAGCTTCAGTGTTTCTAACAGTTACCTGAGAATACTGAACAAACTTACATTAAATATTCAGGCTGCAACAAAACACATATCTGTACTGAACTGTTATACAACTCCACCTAGGCTGCATCACCGAGGGCAGATCCAACATATTTACTGAACATTTCCCATCATTGATCGTTTTTATTAAATTGATGATGGAAAAATCTGAAGACCATTTTGACAGAATCCACTCCTGTGACCATTTGGGACAATGTGAGCACATTAATTAGCTATTTCCTTCTCAGACCGGTGCAGCTGAACCTGCAGCATGCTCTGGGGTTTCCTCTTGCTTAAGAGCCCAAATTCAGCCTCCACAACATGAAAACAGCCAAGCGAACGCGTCTGTCCGAGGCAAAAGTACACTCGGTGAAACCGTGAATCCATGTCTGCTCCAGGCAGACCTGCAGGGTCAGAGATCTGGACAGAGGTCTCACTCTGACCGATTTTTTTAAAGAATCACTTCAGATTTTATGACCTGCCTTCTAATTGACTGACAGCTTTATTTTAGAAATGCTGATAGATTTCTTTATCAGAAACATTTAATTTCTTTATGATTTTATTTTGGCAACATTTTTAAACTGTACTTTTGAGTTTAAACAAATATTTGTAAGTTAAATAATCATTTGAATGTATTTCTGTAAATTATCTGTAAATGAATCTCTAAATGAACCGAGTTGTTTCAGGGACTTAATCTCTGCTGTTTTTAAAAGTCCGTCATCCTCGGACTGCTGCAGGTTCAGTCCTACATCCTGTCAGTCCTCCTGCATATTTTATCATTTATGTCCACTGATTGGGAAGAATAACTTGGAAGGACTGAAAAAGTAATTTCCCATCAGGAACACCGGGTTCCAGAAGTCCTCCCGGGGACATTTCTGCAGAATTCTACTTTCTAAGATGATGATGATGATGAAGTTTAGAGAGTCTGGCGTGCGGGAACCTGACGGCAGCAGCGTAACCGGGACCACATGTGATGAATAAGAACCGGCAGGAGGCATGTCCCCATAATTCTCTATCTGCGATACAATCTCATCCAGCCGAGGCCAAAGCCCGGAGCAATTCTCAGGGAGCGCGCGCCTGTGCTCGCAGACAAATGAATAGATTTTTATATTCATCACTGACATGCTGTTATTAAATTCTTATGTTTGCGACTCGGAGCTGACCTGAAGGCAGAGTTAAAATACATTTGCAGCATTACGGCGCGCGGATGGAGACATCGCAGTGCGGAGCGGCGCACGCGCTCCGGACGCGCTTCCAGCTCAGAGGGAAGAGATTTCCCAGCCCTACTGCCCGAATTAGACGCGCGCAGATTGCCTGTTTGACCGCGTGATGCACAGATATTTATGCTCAGCGTGTCGGGATATGATGTGATGATGAGTTCCTGCGTGATGATGATGATGATGATGATGATGATGATGGTGATGCGTTCAGATGTCTGAACTCTGCTGGGATTTGATATTTGATATGTTGGCTTTGGGAGATTTTTTTTTAACAACTTGTGGCATCGCGGTGAACCTCTGGGAAGTTCAAAAGGACCACAAGGGCCTCATTAATATAAGTGTTTTGATTATTATTTTTTCCCTTTTTTCATGGTAAAACAACTAAGTTCAAACTTAGAATCCTGTGTTTACGAAGTCGTTTATAATCTTTTAAAATAGAATTTAAGGTTTATTCTGATTTCAAATCTGCATTAATCCATTCATCATGTTTCCGGTCATTCCACTTCAAATGCTTTCTGAGCGGAAAATGGTCGTCCTGTCGTCATGAGGACAGAAAGGACAAAACTGTAATTCCAAATGATTTAATTCAGAATAATTCATTTTAAAAAACGTGTAAACCACACACGGTCCTGCTGGGAGGCGTCCCATGATGCACTGGACTCCTTTCTGCTTCCAGGTTTCCTGTCCTGATGGGATTTTCTCTGGTTCTGGTCCTGAGTGAGAAGCTTTAATCCAAAATGCTGGTTTCCTTCCAGATGAGCATCCTTTCGTGTCCCAGCTCTGAGCAGGTGAGATGCAATGACACCTGAGCAGGTCACAACTGGGCGCTATGATTCACCCACTCAGCAAACATAAAGTCGACATAAATGCCCACACGTAACCATAGTAACGGCTTTTTAACACATGCAGACTGATGACTTTTGGGAAGAAAGACTTCTCAAAGTTTGATGGACAAGGGCTAAAGGGGGGCTGTTGGAGCCCCTGGTGGCTGCGTCCGGTATTTCACGTCTTCTTTCTTCTTTCTGGGTCGGGTTAAAGGTCTGGAAGCAGCAGTGGGGAGTTAAACAGAGACTTTTTATTTCATATAAAGGCTTTATTCAGAATAATTCATGGAGAAGCAACGTTTAAGGGGACATTTCCACTAAACGATGTGTGACAAATGTTAATGTTTGTACTGATTATGCATTCGCCCGGCTCGGCCTCTCAGACCCGTCACCTCACACCCTGTAATTATTTTCACATGCTGAAAGCTGCGAAGGTCTCATCAGCAGCTCTGGTCCGCCACCCGAAGCCGGACGAGCGGGGGAGTTTTTCATATTCATGCCGGTCCAGCAGTGGCTGCTCGCAGCCCAGCACCAGCAGCAAGGTTCACTGCAAAGGCCCCGTCCAGTTTCCTGCAGCCCAGATCAGATTCTCCTCTCTGATTGTGGGTGTGCAGCTGCTGCAGCTGCTGTCAGAGGCCTTCAGCCTCCTGCAGGCCGCAGATGATGAAGTTAGTGGAACATTTAAAGTTACAGCTCGATTAATGTGAAGGCTCTGCAGGGCACTGCGAAACAACACCTGTTTTTATTTAGCAGGAAATTATACACTACATTTGACCTGCGGTTAGATACAGGCTGAGATATTACAGAAGCATGGAGGAGATAAACACACACACACACACACACACACACACACACACACACACACACACACACACACACACACACACACACACACACACACACACACACACACACACACACACACACACACACACACACATAAACAAGCCAAAGAACAACTCACCCCTCCTTCCTCTAATGACATGCACAGCTGAGGAAATCACCAATAATCACCATTATGGCCACCTCTCCCAATATTTCCCCGCTGCAACAGAGGGTGCCTTGTGAGACCAAAGTGATGATCTCATTTGGATTTTTTTTTTTTTTTTTTTTTGGTGGATTACTGAAGCTGTCCAGATTTACAGCAGCAGCTGTGAGTGATGATGCTCCTCTGGCCATCACCTCTGTCTGCAGCAGAGTAGAAAAGCTGGGGAAATTATCATTGCTCTGTTTGAAAGCTCACCTCTGTCTCCACATCTGTAACTCTGTGTGACCTGAGTTAACGGGAGCTGCTTTGTAAAGTCAGGTCACTCGAGCAGGGTTCTGAGGAGCGAGGAGATAGGGTCAGATTTATTAGCTGATTACTTTTAAACAAGTTTTGTCCACTTTGATTGTTCATCCTACCATTCAGCATCTCTTCATTAAGTTTTTGTAAAAATCACTTGTGCTAATCAAATGCGCAAGATGAATGAATTTATATGACACTCCAGAGAAAAGACATCTTTAAACAGAAATTGCTGCTGCTATCAGTCTGAGAAATCAATTTCCAGTAATGTGGAGTTCATCATTCTTCGGTGACAAAGTTCATTTGCAAGTGGAAAACATCCAATAAACCGTGGATGTATACCAGCAACTTCGGACAAAGGTAAAAAAAAAAAAAAAGAAAGGAAGAAAAAGAGGGGGATTACTCCAGCAACCACTTGGTATTTTAGTGTTTTCAGACATTAGTTGTCATTGTTTCAGTTTAAATTGTGCAGGAAATATTTTGTCAAAATACATTTTCAACAAGCTGGTTTGCATATGTCAGGTTTTGAAGTTCATTTGCCTCCATATCAAAATTACATGTAATAAGTGAGATTTTCAGAGCATTAAAAAATCTCAGCTGTCTCATCCAACATCCAAAAATAATATAATCCAGTTAATCCAGCTGTTTTAAAACTACTCTCTTTTGAAAATAATTTTCCATCTTCTAATCCATCTTATCAACAGAAAACTCTACTGTAATAATGATAATGTTTTAAATTCAGTTCTTATGTCATATCGGCCCTTTCATTTCAATTGGTTCTCTGTAATATGTGAACAGTAGACTTCACTCAGGTGCTCATATTCCCTCGTGTCCTATTAGCCTTAAACCTGACCATTAGACTGCCCCTTCAACTTGCACAACACTAAACTAATGAAGGCAGCTCCCAGACTGAGTGTCCATTAATTGTGACTTTCATCATCCTGTAGGCATCTCTGGTTGGATACAAAACTCAGGATGGAGACACAGTTTGTGTGTGTTTGCATGTGATCACCTATGAGCTGTGTGGTTGCTGAGGTCGGGGAGCTGACAGGTACCATTAGCATCACTGGTGTCCATTTAAGCATGCAGAGGCCACAAAGGACATATTCCACTCCAAGGACCGCACATAAATGTACCCTTGATGACGGATATTATATGACACTGGTACTACTTGTTTAACTTAATTTGAGTTCCTTTTGGGGTCTAAACACAAATAAGATATGACAGTGACATTTTCTTACTTATCTCAAAAATTTAATGCACGATAAGTTTTTTATTTTATTTTGTCCATCTCAAAATTACTAAAACGAAAAGGATTTGCTCTGACCTTTTTAGAACTCTTCTGAATGAATCCAAGGTATAATTTTGGTTCTTCTTGTAGGGCTGTCAGGTAGTTTTCATTTTAATCAGAACTCAGATTATTAAGCTGTCCTGCGTACCCTAACTTCTTTCTTCCCAGTGTTTTGGTCCGGACGCTATGAGGGCAATGAGCGTCATGTGTTCAGGACCATTATCCTGTTTCAGGCATCAGAATTAAGTTCAATCCAAATTTATTTGTGAAGCACAACCACAGTGGACCAAATTACTGATGATCGCTTCCACTATTTTTCTCAGCAGAATTGTACTGCATGATCACATGATCATGTGCTTTCTTTAAAACTTCCAATGCTAGATTATGTGATAAAAATGCAGGACAAATTCTATTAGAATTGATTTCCTTTTAGACTTGTCTTTGTTGTGATGTTTTTACACAGTTTGACAACCAGTTTTGCAGAGTCTGCTAAATGTTTGCAGGTCGAACATGATTTTTGGTGTTTGGACTTCAGACTGGAAAAGTGCCCTGTGAGGATTTAATAATAAGTTAGCACTGACTGATGAATCTGAATGGAATTAAACTAAATTCTCCCAAACTACATTTTCTCAAACAATATTCTGTTATTTTCTCAGTATTTTAACCCATAATCTCTTCTTTTCAAACATTTCTGTTCTGTTGATGGTTTGTGCTTCTGAAGTTGATAAATTCAGACCCAAGGCACCAACTATGACAGTGCAAACTTGAAACAGGATACTTACTGTCCTATAAAGAAGTTCTGCAACCAAAAGAGTCAGATCAGTCTTTTCTTTGTCTGCTTTAAATGCAACATCTTCATCAGAAAATGCCATACTTACAAGCAGCACGAAGGAATGAGCATCCCTCACCTCTGGAAAAATTACGTCAGATTAGAAAGTTGTCAAAATTTGGTCTCTTTCATCCTGTCAAGCTGTCATTCAAACTGTCATCTTCATGGGCACCGCTTCACTGGTTCCCATGGTTTCATGTAAACTCAGCTTACCGCAAACAATCATTTTTCTGGATGGGTTTAGACTACAGCATCACTTCATTAGGATGAGATGATAACATTAACTTTCCACTTTGAGGTCATATGTCCTTCAAATGTCATCACAGGCATTAACACATACCACCTTTCAGAAGGTAATGTTGGTCTGATATAATTTCTGATTAACTCAGCTAGTAGTAAAATACTTTGACCAACAAATGTATGCAATGAAATTGTGACACAAATGTTACTCATTTGTGAAAATAGAAGTAAAGTTGTCCAATAGGAAGATGACATGCTGTAAAATGTAATACATATGGAACAAGTGATGGATCCCACAATATATTTCATTTGGAAATTTAATCAGAAATGATATCTTACACCTCTGTTATTAATTTATTGCAAACAAGTTAGATAATTGGAAGATTTATATGTGTGCTCCTTTCCAATACAAATAAGCGACAGAAAGACACAGATGATAGGATTTTCTTCCTCTTTTTGTTGCATTGATTAGATCAGCATCTCAGTTTAAACTTCCATTCCCTCTCTGGTCTCTTTAATCACAGCGCAATGAACAGACTGAATGCTGATCCCCCTTTGGGATGCAAACCATCAACCACAATCACAACCTGCTTTACAACTCATAATTAGCGCAGGGAGAACATCTCCCATTTGGCCTAGTGGCTTGAAAAAAAAAACACAAAACACAAAAAGCAACACTACAGGATGTTGACAGTGTTGTACTGGAGCAGCCTGGGCGTGTATAATGTTTATGTAGAACACAGGCGAGCCGGCACTCCCACAGAGCAACTCAATTACAGCAGGACTCCTTCATGGATCTGTTGGCTTATCTGATAGGCTGATCACCTGATCGATGCAGAACAACCACCGAGGGTTTGTTTAAGCCTGCCGATCATTGATGTGGATTCTGCAGCGCAGAGGTGCAACAGCAGCGGACACATGTTGAGGAGGCTGCAGACCAAACAAGAACTGCACAAGAACGGCTTTTGAAGCACTACCATATAATTTTGGATTCTTTTTTCTTTTTATAATCATTGACAGAGTAAATCTCTGAATCACTAGCATGGGATTGAATATTGCTTTTTTTAAACCTGGGGTCTGTTTTCATCTTCCCTTTCATACATGTCAGTGATGTAGAAATGAATTTTCAAGACAGCTCCAGTATTTAGCCGAGCAGGCACCTGGCAGCGCAGCTAATGATAAGTATTGGGCAACTGCTCCCACATAATTTCGCCCTAAAAACATGCTTTTTTTTCGCACAGAAGTGCTCTGATAGTCTCAACGAGGGTCCAAAAATATACTAGAGAGGAGAAATGAATGAAGTGTGATCTCCCGCCTGTGTTTTGACACAAGTTATCAGACACAGACAACAGGACACAGACACCAAAACATAGCGATCGCCAGGTAATACAGATGCTTTTGTTAATTTTTCCTCTCTAGTAGATTGCCGGCTGCTCATCGAGACTATCAAAGCACTTCAATGTGGAAAAAAAGCGCGTTTTCAGGGTGAACTTTGACGCAGGACGAGTTTCTCCTATACTTATCATTAGCTGGGCTGCTAGCTGCCTGCCCTGCTAAATACTGGATATGTCTTGAAAATTAATTTCTCCATCACTCACATGTATGAAAGGAAAGATGAAAACACACCCCATTTAAAAAAAAAAGGGAAATTCTCCTTTAACCCCACCTGTTATAACACCATCGCCCCCTGTGCCTTTCAAACTAATGAGTAACTAATAAATGAAATGAATGACCACTTGTTTCTCAGCCACAAAGGAGTGTGATTAGAGAGGCTTCGGCCACGAGGCAGCACACTCCGATGTTTGCATTAAAGCGCCGTATAAAACTTGAGCCCATTGTGGGCCATGCTTCCAGCCCCATGTCGGGGCTTTCTGTCGCAGGGCTGATTGTAGCTCTTTTCTTCACCCCTTTTGTAGTGCAGCACACTTCTCTTGTTTGTGGGGCGAGAGAAGGACGACCTCTTGGAGATGTTTGACGGTGGTACAGGGGACAAGGAGGAGGGTGAGCATGGGCAGTAATGAAGGAGCAGGCAAGTGTGACCAACAATGAGATCCCTGGGATTAAAGTAAGGGACAAAGACAGTGTTGCAGTAATTATGGTCCAAGCACCACTGTGCTGTGTGTATGCGTGTGCATGTGTGTGTTTGCGTGTGTGTGTGTGTGTGTGTGTGTGTGTGTGTGTGTGTGTGTGTGTGTGTGTGTGTGTGTGTGTGCGGAGGTGTGGATCAGAAGCAGAGAGCATTGCTCTGTTAGCAGCTGTCTCAAAACCCAGACCTGTGTGTGGCCATATGAATGACAAAAAGGCGTGAAGAAAAAGAAATCATGCACCTTTTGTCTTTTCACAACTTTGTAGGAAGTTTAGTTCCTTAAAAACAATCAAATGGGATTTGATTTTACATACGACCCTGGTTTCACAACATCCCGGACATAAGAATTCAGCGACAGACAGTGAATGTTATATTGAAAATTGCTCAAAAACAAAACATCCAAAGTTTAAAACCAGGAACTTTTTTAGTTCATCTGAAAGAATGTACACATTTTTAAAATGGCTTCAGGCAAAATAACAGATCATCCTTGCAAGCATCTGACAACCGTGGAGACACAATGTCATTAGAATGTGTTGAATCTGCTTCGGTGTTGTCACCATTGCAGATGCTGCCTTTTGAATAGAATACAAATAAAACGTTTCCTCCTCTGTCTGTCCTGAGAGATGCATTATCTATCATTTCCAAAGAGAATTTTTACAACTTGCTGGATCAGATCTGGTTAAACGCCCTCTGCCCATCTTAGGTAAGAGAGTGTACCCATGCTGTGATTTAAACTGCAAAATCAAACCTTTTTTTGAAAAAGTTCAATTTGAAAACCTAGACATCACAACTATTTATTGTTACCTCTGTCTTATTTGTTCTGTATATTTATCTTACAAAATTCTTTGGAAATGTGATAAAATTGTGAAATAAACAACCAAAAATGAGAAATTATTAAAGACGTTTACCATTTCTCACTTTTCTCAGGTTTCTTTTCTGTGTAGCAGTTATCTGTAACATTATCAAGACAAACACATTTTCTTTATTGATTTTTTTTCTTGCACCTAGACGAGCTGTCAAACTAATCAGGCTTTTGAGCTAATCAGTTTAATTGAAATCCTGCCTTTCCTTTCATCCCTGATCCATCCACATCCCTGTCTGTCTGTGCTTCCATCCGGCCTTCCTCCCAGCTTAGGCTGATTAGCAGGAGTGGTCCTTTTTACAGTATGGCTAGGCGGTAATTAGTGGGATGAGTGGGGCAGAAGGATCCTCTTCAGGGGCTTAGAAGGCACACGCTCAAGCACCTCTGATGTGTGCCATTGGGGTGGATTGACAACAATTGGAAATGCATGTCTTCATACTTAATTAAGACCCACACGGTTCAGGAGAATGGATATCACACTCCTCAGTTTAAAAATGTTCATAATTACCTGTTTCATGAACCTCACATATCGAGAGAAAGTTGTGCATCTGTTGCTTGATTATCACTCATCAGAGGAAATTCAAATGTTATCTTAAACACAAGCTTTGCTGCCTCTAACAGATGATGTGGCTACTGGTGATCCCCGTGGCCTGAGGGCCCAGAAACTGTTCGCATAGGCTACTTTACTTACCAATCTAAGCCGCTAAAGAGCAATTATTCCATTCATATGGAGGTAATTGTCTCCCATGAATTTGAAATGTTTCCCAGTACCTCCTTTAACATACTAAGAACAGTGTGGATGCTCTATGAGGAGGAAAAAGCCCTGAGGGCATGGCCCTCTGTTTTAGGGAAATTGAGGAGATCATGAAAGATCCCACTGTTTACAGTCAACTCAAAGTCTCTCTTTGGGAGGACCAATGTGATGAGCTTGCAGCTAAAAATCAGGCTCACACCAGCAACACAGTTCTCTGTCTTCAGCTATTGGGCCCTGCAATGTACTTAGATAGTTTCCATGGAAATAACATCTATTTGACTTAGTTTAATCACATTTTGGAGCTATACCTGATATTATTTAAATCTTTCTAAGAAAAAATGGTTTCTACACGGTATATTATGTGGTAAAAGGGGTAAGTCCGTAAAAATGAATGACTCATTGATTGTGCATATGTATGAGTCCAGGCCATTTTAGTTAACGATAGCAAATAGTTTTTAGCTTAGGCGTGACGCTGTTTCTCTACCAATGGGGTTAACTTCCGGAACTTCTGGATTCTGATCAGCCAGTGAGAATGTCCCCTAGGAATACGGAGTTCCGGAAGTTAGCCCCATTGGCCGAGAAAGAGCGTCACGCCAAAGCTAAAACTTAGCCACTTTCGCTAACTAAAATGACCTGACTTAATATCAGGTATAGCTCCTTTAAATTAAGTTAAAAATAAAATTTCCCTAACCTAAAACATCCAAGTTGGACTTCTTAATGCAATCTTAATCTACACATCACATCATTTGAAAGAGAAATATCCGTCAAATGTTTTTTTAATGCTCAGCAGGGATGAATTCTTGACTAATCGAGGCTGTATGCTATCAGTGCTGAAGCTCCCTGAAGGGAAGGCAGCTGTTCTCTTTTCTTAACAAGGCATATATTTGTTAATGTCCTCCTGATTTATTAGGAAGGGGACATTCAGCGAGCTTTTGTCATGGAAGCGCCTGTGAATGGCTCCACTCATTTGGTGATCTGAACAACCAACCAGGCTTTTGGAGGTCAACCTCTTTGGAGGATGGGAGAGCAGGAGGGATGGGGACTTTAGCATAAGCATGAGGACCAATCATCTGGGATTGCTCAGCACAGTAAGGGGTCTTCTACAGGCTTACACTAAGGGGGTCTTTATTTTGGGTCCCTTCCACTTTTCCTCACAATTACTACACCACCCTTCTGTCCTGATCTGCTTGCTTTATTCATATGCATCAGCCTCTGCAGTGCCTCTCTGGGTTTGCAAAGCTTCCCAGTTGCAAGCCTCTGTGAATGGTTGAACTTATTTGGGGTGAAGTCCTAGCTACAGACCAGGGAGTCTGTCCACAACACAAGAATGTTGACTTAGAAAAGGAACACAAACAGGATGGCTAATTTAAGAGGATACCTTTCCTGGAAGGCAGAATGCGATAAAACAGTACCACAGAGGGTTGTAGCCTCAAGCATAGAGTCCTCCTATATCTTTGAGTGCTGCTGTAAACCCGTCGCTGATGAAACCGTACAAGAGTCTGACACAAATAAGTTGTTTCTTTTGCAGCTTTCCGAAATTTTTTCAAAAAGCAGCTACATGAAGGTCTCTCTATAAAACATAAAAACTGCAATGCAGGAAAACTTAACGGAATTTCAAACTTCTACTTACAAATGCAAACACCTGAATTTCTGCAATTATAACATTTTCTCAGCGTTCATGCCAATCATACTGGTCAAGGCTACATAAAGGGAAGACAGCAAAAAAAAGCACTGTGTGGATGTAAATGAACACAAATGTCTGTGTCAGTTTTTTTGCTTTATTACCTTTAATAGCTTTACAGGCAGACAGACAGAGCTTCATTAGTGATTCCTGTAATGTCGATAAAGTTGGGATGGTTAACAGGAAGAGTGCAGGATGGGGGAAGGGGGGGAGACCCAGCCAAGGCCGTACAGTGTTGGACTAAGCTGGACACAGTGGTGATAATGATTAGATGACAGAAGGATATCTATGGCATGATAGATCTGTAGCAGGCAGAGAAACAAATATAGATTATTTTAACCCCCAGTATGAAAGGTGCTGCAACCTTCTACTCATGTTAATTTCTCATGTAACTTAAATTAATCATTTATATATATATATATATATATATATACATATTATACCCTATTTTGGAAATTGATAATATAAGTAGCTAGTTTTAAACCTTATGTCTAGCTTACATGGACATTATTTGATCAACCTGAACCAGATGGTGCACGTAATATTGAGGATAAAGCGCCATCTGCTGGTCATCTTTAAAAACACAAGTATTTTACAGATCCCTGCTTCATTGCACGCAATTTCACACTAGAGGGTAGTGTTGCATTTCTCTCCTCTACAGATCCGTTACCCACTTCATCCATTTGAATCAGATCACTAGAATATAAAGTATATCAAACATTCATGCTTTTTTTTTACAATGATTTTCAGGCCTTTCTTTTTCATGTGCAACATCTGATCACACTGCATTTAAAAACTGCCAAATAGCTGCTCTGACAGCTATTGCTGTTTGCAGTTCAACAGAAACCAATCAACATCTACATAAAACTACACATACTGTCCGACAATATTGATGATTTAAAAAGGTTTGATTCCTGACCCGTTCGAGTCGGTTTTACAGCCACTCTAATAACTAATAAAAGGTTGTGCATTTTTATTGGTCTGAATATGAGATCCAGTATGCCAATGATGGTTGGCAATGACGGTGGGAAACATCCTGATATAACGAGAAGCTTTGTAGCAGCTCCCCTTTTTAAAATGCTGGCATGCTTGTTCTCTGTTGTACAAACTCCGGTGTTCACATGGGAAGTTTTTTGTTTTTTTTTTAATAGTTTTTTCATACTAAAAAGGCACTTTCGTCTATGCCTGGCATCTACAGCAGATTAAGCTGTACTGAAGCCCATTAAAACAATTTCTGAGACGGCATGGCCATATTAACCTTTAGAAAAGGCTGTTCCTGTCATTTGTGAGCTCCCCATACACTCTCAGAGTTTGAAGAAAGGTCATGGGCTAACTGAATGTCTCCAGGCTCGTGGTAAAACTTTGCTACTCTCTTTAAATCAGTGGCATTTCCCTCTCCGAATAAAAACAGCTGCAGACCATTAATATAGCGGGGAGATTTTTCTGATTCTAATTAATCTTATAAGAATGAGCTTATAAAGTCTTCCCTATTTATTTTCCATCACAGTGTGTAATAGAAATGGATTGCCTTTGGGAATGCATACAAACAAAAAACCAAAACCAGAAATTGTTGAAATAGGTGAAGTAAAATGAAAAGAAATATAGTTGCTGCACATGTCTCGGCTGCACATCCATAATGAGAAAGATGCTCTCGGATTGATTTGGTGACAGTGGTGGCAGTTGGAGTACAGTCAACTGATTGACCAGTTTGAGATGGTATACGGATTGTGACATGGTGCATTATCCTGCTGGAGGTAGCCATCAGATGTTACACTATGGTCATAAAGGAATGGATACTAAGTGACCCAAAGTCAATGCACGCCACATCAGTACACCACAACCAGCCTGAGAAGTTGATACAAAGCAGGATGGATCCATGCTTTCGTGTTGTTCATGCCAAATTATGACCCTACTATCTAAATGTTGCAGCTAATACATTGAACTAAACAGACCAGGCAAAGTTTTTTTCCAATCTTTCATCTTCCAGTTTTGGTAATCTTGTGTGAACTTTAGCCTCAGCTTCTTGTTTGTAGCATACAGGAATGGCATCCAGTGTGGTCTTCTGCTGCTGTTACCCATCAGCTTCAAGGTTCAACATGTATGTTCAGAGTAGGGGTGGGACAATACATCAATCTACATCAATCTACATCGATAGAGTAAACGCACTTTTATTTGAAAATATTTTATTTCAAATTGAATGTTAATGCTAGAGCTCAGGAATAAAGAATCATTGTTAAATCATGAACTAGTTTCTTTTTGTGATGAATGGAAATTATTGTGATCAATCTCTCATGAAATTGCTTTATATGGTTTCATATCCATCAGTGAATCCTAGATCAAATTGAATCAAAATCATATTGTGACTGAATTTGAGATATCGGCAAACATCGAATCGCTGTATCACTGTATCGATATAATGTATCATGATCAAACCAGTGATAATCGTAGTTCAGAGATGGTATTCTGCATACCTTGGTTAAAACCAGTATCTAACATAATCTTCAAACATTCTCCTCTGGCCTCTGACACCAGCTTTAATTTTATTCCCATCCTAATTGGCGGAAATATTTAGGAGTGACAGCTCTTTAAATGTAGCTACCTCTACCAAAAGTAATTGGACTGAGAGAAAGAAAATGCACTGGTGAGCTTGGGAACTCAGAAATGTCTGGACATGTGTGAAAGAGAACAGAAGTGGATGTTGGCAGAATACTTTCCGTAGTGATGAAAATCCCCTTCACAACATCCATCCAAGTGAAGAATACTCTCTGGGAAGTAGGTGCATCAGTAGGTCTACTGTAAAGACAAGACTTCATAAGGAAAAATAAGAATGGTTTACTACAAGTTACATACCTTACATACCATTAATCAGCCTCAAGATGAAAAAGTCTAGATTAGACTTTACCAAATAATCATCTAAAGAAGCATCTGCCAATCATCTACAATCTGACTTTGTAGGGATCTACTTTCTGCTCACATTCAGCAAAGCTGATTGGATGTCACATCACAATACAGATGAACATTACTCAGTACATTCTGCAAAAGTAACCCAGGGGCTTTTTAAAGCAAATAAGTGGAATATTCTGCAATTGCTGAGTCAGTCATCACATCTCAACCCGACTGATCATGAATTTCACAACTCAAGACAGTTGCAGCAAGGAGGAGCAACAGATCACAAAGGAAGAAACCCAGTGTTCAGTTATGTCCATTGGTTGCAGACTTCAGTGTCTCTGCAGGATTCTCAACAAAGTCTTAAAGATAAACATTTTGTTTTCAGTAAAGTTGATTGTCCAATTAATTTTGAGCTCCTGAAATGCAGAAATTTCACATAAAAATGTTTTGGTTGCAATTCTTAAATGCTTCATAGAATGTTTTTGTTCAACCCCTTGAATTAAACTTGAAACTGTGCATTTATTTACATCTCAGTTGTTTCATTTCAGCATGAAGAGCCCAAATTTTGAGAATTGCATTTTTGTCCAAATATTTCTGTAAACTACCTGAGTTGCTATCATGTGAGTGGCTGATCAGTTAGGAAAATTGTAAGATGAAAAAGAAAAAGGAGTGACATTTGTAGCTTCCACAGCCTAAGTTTCTCTCTAACATTAATCCATATTTAAAGAAAAGAAACTGAATTGGAGTGTATTCTCTGCTCCCCTCAAGTGCGCCGTTGCAATGCCGACAGGGTCAGAAATGATGTAATTCCTCAAGTCCTCCGCGGCCCATGTAAATTCATGTTGGCATGGGATATTGATCAGTCTGGTGCTAGCTTATAGCCAGAAATAACAACCTGCTGAACAGAGGCGACAAAGGCCCATGATGGACCATGATGCTTTTCATCGATTCCCTATGACTGACTGTTAAAAGTTACCAAAAGGGTGGTTGGGCCTGGGTAGCATGTGTCACAAGCTTTCCATGTATTCTAGTAAATACTTTCAAAAATAAGTCAACACAAAAATGTTAAATATCAGACTGCACACATAACAAGTGTGGGTGGTAGAAAAAAAAAAGATTTCACATTGTTCTGTTCCAAGTAGGAACCAAAAAAGGATCAGAATGAGAAGAGGTGATTGATTATCCAGCCTGTAGTCCAGGAAATTAATGGTCTCTGCACTCTATGGGAAAGCCATTCATCCATCCTTTTGACAGATGAGGGAGTCTCTAAAAAAAGGTAGGTATCCCATATCTCATTCCCTGTCAACATCAGTGTGTTCACTGTGATTTCCAGTCCAACAAATGTTTCAGAACTAAATAAACATTTTCACAATGTAATTTTTAATCAATATAAGTGTGAAATGAGTATAAACAATAATCAAAAAGTTAATATGTAATAAAATCCAGATGAATGATCCAGTGAGGTCCAACACGGGACCTTTGACATACTCAAAATAATTAAACATGTAAATTAAATATATCTCAGTGTTTAAAAGTGGGTAGGATTTACTTTTATTGCATTTCATCGTCTACTCTGCGTGTTGGGTCATTTATCATCAGTTAGCCTACTCAGTGGTGAAATTTCTATGAGCTGACATTATGTTGCGTCAGACAGCCAGGCACTGAGCCCATTGTCTGCGTGAGTCTGCGACCACTGACCGGACATTGCCATGTCAGAAAGGGTCCCAGCTGTCCACATGACGTAGCCTACTAGAAGAGCCGCCATATGGGCCAACGTGCATGCTGCTACACGAAGTCGCAAAGTTGTGGCAAGCCCATTAAATAAATGCACAAAACTGGCACAATTGCACGTTCAGCGCTCTTAAATGTGGCTCATTACTTTCCGAAGGGTCGCTGTTACACCATTCTTTTTTTATAGTTCTTTTAAAGGGGATGTTAAGTTAAACTCACGGCTGAAACTACAAGTCCCAAGCTGATGTGGGGAAAACAAGAAGGCTCAAAGATGCTTTTATGTTCTTCACGTAGGCCTAACATTTGCCTCGCTTTTACAAAGATGTATCTGTTTACAGTAGCTAGCTTACACTTTGAGCCTGTATGAACAGGTTAAAAAGGTGTTATAATAAGTTAAGATAAAGATTCTCATGGACATTACTATATCTGCAAGTGTAGACATCCATTTTGAATGATACGACCTTGAAAGAGTGACAGTGAGTTCTAGGGGAAGAAGTTTATCGACTGTAACTGGCTTTAATAGTCATGGATATAATAGTTTTTTAATATTTCGTTTTGTTTAATGAGCTTGCGTGGTGAAAAAAGTCAACCTTCGAGCGTTTCTGCTGCTTTTCTAGCTTCGGAACTTTGGTGTGTTATTTGTCCGACGGCCAGTGAATGCACCCTCCCACCTCCACCAGCGGCAGCAGTCGCCATCCTCATCAAACAGATTTAATTCACTGTGTGGCTGCCGCGCCGAGAACAACAGGCTACCTCCCTCAGTCCTGTGTGAGTACCACAGCCTAGTGTCATTAGCGTCGCCTCCAACTTATGTCAAATTACAATTTTGTGCCGGTTTTATCGAGTCGGGGGTGTCGTTGCTTCATTTGAATTATGGGACTAATTCCTTATTTTTCTTTTCAAAGTCTTTGACTGAGGCGTTTGTGGACAACGCGGTCTTTTGTTCTCTTGGTGTAAATTTTATGCTTTTAAAAAAGAAAAACGGGGGTTTCTGTCCGGCAAACCGCAGCAACACTTTGACACTGTTATAGTTTATGTCATTGTGGCTCATTGTTGTTTTTTGGCTGTTTTGTTCTCTCCTATTTTGCTAAATTGTAGCGATATTATACGGATGCTGTAATTCTTTGTAGACCGTTACCTGCTTGACGAGTGTGATAATGCTTTGATTTTTGCAGCCGTATAAACGTGTCGATTGTGGAAGTAGATGTTATTAAAATTCACTGATGTTCCTTTCCCGTTCTGTTTGTTTTCTAGGATGTTTCACATCTATGGGACAAAGGAAACCCAAAAAGCTTTGAAGCAAGGTTGCCATCTAACAATGAGCCATAAAATCATGATCAACATGCGACCCTAAACTAGAAAGTCGTTGTAAATAATCGCTCTGTTGGTTACTGGTAACCTAGACAATTTTTTTGTTAGAAGAATTAACAAAGAAATCAAATTAAACAAGGGGATGTTTTTCTGTATTCAGACAAAACATCAGTATCACAGTTATTTAGTGGCTTGTAAGATAAACGAGGGCCTAATGTTTGCCTTTGTGAGAGTCTTCTTGTCTTAGAGCTGCCCTGCTGGAAAGAAAGATGTGGAACAAAACATGCACATAACCGTAGGGGTTCAGCTTGCCTCAGTCCTACTGGCAAGGCAGTCTTTTCTCCAGCAACCGGCCCTGCAGCAGCTCCACGGAGTCCATGTGCACCAGTTACTGACGGACTCGCCTGAAGCCCAAACCCCATCTGCGCCATGACTTCATCAGACAATGACGAAACGGGGAGTGATCTGTCAGAGTCCCTGGAGATCTGTGAGCTCCAGGATCAATATATAGATGCGGGAAACTGTTTCAAGTCCAAAAGTTTGCCCATCCTGAATGAACCCTGCCAGCGAGATGGCAAAACCTCCTTGCCTCGGCTGCTCGACACAACCCGAGAAGAACGCAGGGAGCTCCAGATAAAAACCCCAGATTCCAGCCTGGCAGAATCACCCTCTTCCAGGACAGACTTCTCCCCTTCTGTCTCCAGCATGGTAGGGCTCAGCAGCTCCTTGCCAGTGGAGGGTCACCGGCCTGCAGGCTCTGGAGGCAAAAAACTCGGTTTCTCCCTCAGCCGCTTCATCCACATCCCGGCGAGGAAGTACGTGCGAGTCATCCTGAGCGACTCGCGCTGCTTCTTGTTCTGCATGTGCTACCTGACCTTCATTCAGTCCCTGATGGTTTCAGGCTATCTGAGCAGCGTCATCACCACCATCGAGAAGCGCTACAGCCTTCGTAGCTCCGAATCGGGCCTGCTGGTCAGCTGCTTTGACATCGGCAGCTTGCTGGTGGTGGTCTTCATCTCCTACTTCGGGGGAAGGGGTCAGAGGCCGCGCTGGCTGGCCGTGGGGGGTGTAGTCATCGCTATAGGAGCAGCCTTGTTTTCCCTACCACACTTCATCTCGCCGCCCTACCAGATCCAAGAGATGAACTCCTCAGCCGGTCACGAAGGCCTCTGTCAGAACGGCAACAGCAGCGGGCGGGACCCGCTGGATGTGGCGTTGTGCCCTCGTGACCAGGAGGGCAACGAGCACAACCTGTACGTGGCTCTGTTCATCTGCGCCCAGATCCTCGTGGGCATGGGGTCGACGCCGATCTACACCCTCGGGCCCACTTACCTGGATGACAACGTGAAGAAAGAAAATGCATCTCTCTATCTGGGTAAGCCAAATTGGGTGATCAACACACGCAAGCACTGCAGCCATAAACTAAGGAAAGAATTATAGGGTGTATATGTATCTCATACCGTTTTTAATTTAGTTTCCATTACATGCAACCTCTGCACCTTGCTTGGGTAAATACAGACTGCAAAGTCGACCTCGGGGCCAGAGGCACACGTCAGAAGGACGTGTAGGGAAAAGCAAAACTGGGTTGCTTATGATTAATGGGCCAATACTGTCTGCTATTGTCTGAGTGCATAATGCTGCTATGTTCCTAGGTATGTGTGCACGCAGAAGCCTGGTAGAGGTAGTGAAACATGCTCTTGTGTTCAACCAGAACTGACAGGGCTTTCCTGTCTTAACGTGTTAGCAGGTTGTTTTTGTGTTGTCGTATTCAGACATTTCTTCACGTGGCATGTCCATCCATTTTTGCTTGCTCAGATTGGCTGCAAACCACGTGGTCCTCATAGCTTATGGAGAAGATCATGATTGCAGGAGTAATCTCCCTTTTCTGTCGGGGTTTTGTTGTTGGATTATTGGGACATGGGGCACCCCACAATCTGTACTTCTCACAGATGGCCTCTTTTCTACTAATCTTTGTGAAGGGCTGCTCCAACCTATTAAATACATTTTAATACAATAAGGGATATTTATAATACAAAAGTACAAAAATACATTTGCCTCAGTCTCATGCTTCATTCTTGTCACAGATGTGGTCATTTATTTCAAAACTGCACTGAAAGTTTCCAACTTTGTGCATTTAATGTGTCTTGATAGTTCTCACCTGTTAAAGGAGAATTTTGCTTTTTTTTTAACCTGGGGTCTGTTTTCATCTTTCCTTTCATACATCTGAGTGATGGAGAAAGGAATTTTCAAGATAGAGCCAGTATTTAGTAGGGATGGGACTTTTTGTCGACAAAACGACTGACAATCGACATAAGCTCTGCGCGACAAAAAAATAAGAGTGTCGACATGTCGAGGAAATAAAATACTTTGATTTTGATTGTCCACTTGACCCTCATTCAATTTCACACGCAAC
>JAVQJG010174815.1:0-12852 GCA_036024015.1 Craterocephalus amniculus
GTGCTGTGGATGAAATGGGAGTTTTTTTTCCATTACGTTTAAACCTCAACTTTACAGATCGCACACACAGTTAAAAAGACATCCCACCGTGTGCCTTTGAAACCTTCAAAGCACTTCAGTGAGCTGGTTAGTGAAGCATTTCAATCAAATATTTGCTTGTTTTACCTTAAAAATATGAGAATATTCCTATTTGGCAGCGACAAAGCAGAACATTTAGTTTTAAAGTCTGTATCAATGTCAAGCGAAATATTCAACAACATTTTTGTTACCACCAAGGGAAATGCAACATATTAAGAGGACTAAAATGTTTCAACAAACAGGGATCCTGACTGTACACGGAAGCACCGCCACAGATTTTAGAGGCGCTATTTAAACTTTGACTGTATTACTGTTCAATAAAGTACGTGTTCATGAACAGCTCATGTTAATGACCAAAAAGTCAATTTAATTTGAAATAAAAATTTACAGTAAGTAGTACTTCTTGAGAAAAATAACTATGATTATTGTCAAACATTTATCAGTAATGGTGTTAAGATGAAATGAATGTGCTGAGTTGCATGTTGCTGCGACAGACTGGCGACCTGTTCAGGGTGTACTCCGCCTCTCGCCTGCAAACAGCTGGGATCGGCTCTAGCCCACCCGCAACCAAATTGGATTAAGCGGTTCAGAAAATGAATGAACGAATGAGTTGCATGTTGACTTCAATTATTTTGTTGACACATCTGTATAATTTCCAATGACAAATATTGCCCTCCTTAATACATTTCAGTCATTTCATTTCAGTTTTTTTTTTTATTTCTGTCTTTCAATTACTGCAGTGTAGACACATCAGCTGCAGATTGTCAGTGTGTCTATTTTTGCATATTATAAACAACATGTTGGATCCACACTAAAGGTTTTAGGCGTCCCCGATCTTTTCTCTCATTCATTCACTCTGGACGAAGTGATATCTTGTGTTGCTGAACTGAATCCGGGAAGTTTGTGGTGGAAAGTTGAGAGCAGTCTGACAGAAGCAGAAGAGATGCCAACCAATCAAATCTCCTGACTCCTGTATTTCTAAAAACATTTTTTAGCATGTAAGACACTTGAAAAGTGTTTAATAAATCAAATTGAATTGAATCAATCATGTGTTCAATTCCAAGCATCAGGCCTGCCCAAGTGTCAGAGCACCGTGTCGTGGCTAATGCATGCTTGATAATCTTTTTGAATGTTGGCGAACTGAAAGTTAACTTGAGCCGGAGGGCTAACCGCTGGCTTACAACATCTGGTTTCATACACAGGACTGAGCTTTAGAAATGTCGTTCTCATGAGTGCAAAAGCATTCCCTATGACAGCGTTGTCTGGCACCAATCTATAAAGTAGGGGTGTGAATCTTGCAACAACTTACTATTCAATTTGATACCAGTTCATGGGGTAACGATTCTGTATCGATTCAAATCGATCTTGATTCACATTCAATCCTCTTTAAACTAAACGTGCTGATTAACTCTGTTCCTCTATAAGCCAGAAACAGCTCTGAGGAATGGTTTCATTAGTTGAATGAAAACTGATCATTTTCATCAAAAAACTGTTTAAACTTAGCTAACATGGCAAAGTTTAACATGTCTTTGTCACTTAGCAGCAGTTTCGAAAGTATTCAAGCTAATCATTTTTAGCCTTTTAAAAAATAAATTCTTGGAAACTTTGAAAGAATTCTGAATCTTGATGAACAAGACTCAATTCGGATTAAAAATGTTTTTTTTCCCACCACCCCTACTTTTATGCACTCAGTTTTACCATATTTACTTTCTAAAAAAAACAAACGAACAAACAAAAAAAAATGAGTGAGTTCTTTCTGAAGCTGAAAGAGCATCAGGTGTTGCATCAAATTCAATTAAATGCAAAACTATCTCACACTGCTGAATTTAATTCTGGGCCCATTGCTCTTTTTTGCTTTTGCTTGCTTGTGATTTCTTTGTAGACATAATGTACTTAACATGATGACCCATATAAAATAGTTTATTTATGCTACTAGTTAGGGCTTTTCAACATGTTGTATAACATGATAAAAAAAAAACATTGCTGTAAGACATTTGGTTCATATTGCCCAACCCTACAACCAGTTATTGGCCAGTAACTATTTGCCTTTTAATATGGAAAAGTCAGAGAAGCAAGAAAAGAATATTTTCAGCACCAAAACAGTGTTTGCTTCTGTGTCAAATGACAAAGGAATTAATGAATGAATTAGGTCTACCCAAGTATCCCGAATGTTTTAATTACTGGATTGCATTTATAAATCTAACTGAATACCTTTCAAATTAATCATGAGCATGAATTATCATATTAGCACTTGCAGGACAGCAAAAGTGAATACTAAATCAAATGAAAGATCTGATACCGTCTTTGAACAAAGATAGGTAATTACAAAAACAAATACATGGAAAATATTCAAAACATAAATCCAAAATGTAGAAGTCAGATCAGTATCTGTAACACAGTAAGCTGCTGCATGCTGTCATGAGTCTACACACGCTGCTGGTCATACAATTAGTAACATGCACATCTGAGTGTGTGTCAGGTTGATTGTGTGTGGGTTTACCCTTTTTTTCATTTTACATTCTGATCTTCCACATCTAGATTTATTAACAAAGTCTAAAAGGATACTGTAGATGTATGTCACATAGATGTGCAGGACTAACCAGAACCCTGTATTTTCTGATACTGGAACTTTTTTTTCCTTTTTAAACGGGATACTGGAATCCTTCCCAGCTTGTCTTGCCCTCTTTGATGCACTGAAGCTTGGAAATCTCCAGGATTTAGCGATTTGTGCGTGAGCTCTATATGTAAACTTCATCTGGAGCTAGGTAAAACCTCTTGACTCCTCACAACCTGATTTTTTTAGAGATAAGTTCTCCTTCTGAAGGGCTGAAACTACAAGTAGCTCGGCTTCATGCTGACACCAAATCAAATGCATCCTCAGGAAAAAAACACATGGAGGTATGTTGAGTCCATCAAGACTTTACTCTGATCAAATCGGCTGTCTAGATGGAATAGTATAATCTTTTCCAGCCACATAGAAACAACTTGAGGAAAATCCCTTGAATAATCCCACATCTCTGCAGAAGCCTGACCTGAAAACATTAATTAAAAAGACTGAACTGTGATAAGATTTTGGTCAATCATTTTCATCCTTAATGTCATTATGCTGCCCTCTGCTGGTCCAAAAAAACTACGTGGAGACTTGAGGATGAAGAGGAGCAGACAGAGTCAAGAATTTGAAACTAAAATGGAAAATATAGAACTAGAAATGTATTTTTGACAGAACCTTATCACTTAAAAAAAATAAATATATGTATATATATGTCTTTAAAAACACTGCACCACATAGACATCTGCTCTAATAATTAACTTAAAGCCCTTGGAGCATGATTCACACTCACACAACATGACCTACATTTTTCTTAGAGGAAAGAGTTATTCCCTCCCACTAACGATGAGTGTTTGATAATCAGCTGCAGACACTGTCAAGGGCTGAACTGTTCATGCATAAACAGGGCCTTTACCTGCCGTTTGATAAAGCTGGATGTTGTGTCAGAAGACGTGCTGCCATCAGAGCGTTTGAAGCGGCTTTTGCGTTTAGGCAACTTCCTTGGAAGCTAAAAGGAAAGAAAAACAGAGGCGAGAGTCAATGGGCAGAAGATGGTAATGGTCTGGTGGCAATGGATAAACCATGCCATTTTTTACAGATTAAGAGAAACAAACATTTCAGCAGTAAATACACAGGTATAAAGAGAAGGGAAGAAAAGAAAGCCCAAAATCAGATAAGAGCAACAATACAACAATAAAGTTGATCTAAATGGGATAAAGGGACAATGAATGGTAAAAAGAATAAATACAAAATGATGAAAGGGTTGTGGAAAATGTTACATTTTTAAAATGACTGAAAATATGCCAAATTTGATGTAGAAATTGTCACAATCAAAAAAGAAAAAAAGGGGTGGGTGGGGGGCTAACATAGACATACAAATTCTGAAATAAAATAAAATGTGTTGCAAATCACCAGAGAAGAATGAAAAGGGGGAAAAGGTACATCTGAAGTCTGACAGTAACCACAAAATGCAACTGCTTGGTTTGTTGTTGTTTTATGACTTTTCCTGTCTGGATGTCTCCATTTTTTGGCTTAAGAACTGAGCCTCTTCATACTCAGATGAGCAGCATTTCACAATCTGTCTATTCAAAGTAGCCAGCACAATAAGCTGTAACTTTGCCAGAATCGCACGCATCTCCAGACCGCATTTACGCAACATGACAGTTCCAGCTGTAACGCACAAGGCGCCCTCTGACAGAAAAGCGCTGGATTCAGGCCACAGGTGAGTCACTCAGGATGTGCACAGTAACAAAAACAAAGACAATAATCGCGTCCTATATGTTACTGGTGTGTGTGCAGTTTTTTTCCTCATCCCTGTAAATGAGCGCAGCAAGGTGAATGTACTGAAATAAATAATAAAACATAAACACAAAGGCCCGGACGGAATAAAACAGCAGATTTACAAAGATGCAAGAGGGCTGCCAATCTTTCCGCGCGCTCTTGCACCATGAAGCGGTTATATGTTGGCTTACTGTGTGATCCACTGACTCCAACATCAACCTGCAGTTTCAATAAAGGCGGGGGTGAAAAGGGAAAAAGTATCTGGCCGCCAAAACGCGACGCCTCAAATGAAACAACAAGTAGCATTGGAGACATTAGCAACCCGCATCAAACAATTCACACGGCGAAGACGGACTTAAGAGGTATGAAGAATGGGAATACAATTACCTGAAAATAATGCGACTGGGAGCCGGTTTCCACAGCAGACAGAGGGTCTACGGGTGATTTGGACATTTTGACTTGCACCATCTATTGAGAGCGCAGGGAGGCGGGATGCACATAGACATGGGTTACTGGAGGAAACAAGAGGCATCAAGTACATCTATATGCAGTGAACACAGAGAGGAAGCGGCGCGAGAGGGGAGGCTAAAAAATGGTGATTAAAATCCAGACTGAGCTGACAAGGAAACTAGTTTTCTACGCAAAGGAAAAGAAAAACACGCGTCACATCTGAGGCGAACAGAATTCAGCAAACCGGAGAAATATCGAAGCCAAATTAAATCGTTAACGCTGAGGAGGCGTCGTCGCACGAGCAACCTTACAGGTCCGTACTAAGTGCGCGGATCTGCCGGGGGGTGTCGAGGTCCGCTGAACCAGCACATAAATCAATTAAAATCAATTCTAACAGACAACATTTCCATCTATCCTTTTTTTTGTTCTTTTTTTCGTCTTTTTTAAATCTTATTTTTATAAACACGCTGTTCTGCCTGGTTGCATTTGTTAAATGATGATTGTGGCTGCAGTCAAATAGTACCCACAAAAAGGGGGGAGGGGGGAGCGGTTTGAAATCATAAATTGGGATGTAGGATGATTAAGTGAAGCATTTTCAGAAATTTTTATTATTTTTATTTAGGCTTCCACTGTTTTTATTTGCTGACTGCAGTGCAGATGCACTTTTCTCATCCATTCTTGGCTCTTTTTTGCTGTGTCTTGGCTCATTATCTGGACAATCTGTGACCTGCCATTAAGAAGTTTTCTAACACAGGGAAGCATATTTGGCTCCAGAATGCCTTGATGGTTTCGGGATTTTATCATAACTTGCACTGATTTATGACACCCTGTACCAGAAGCAACATTTCACCTTCATTCTGTAAACGGGACATCTAGGCCGAAATGCTCCAGTTTAGTATCTTCTGTCAGTGTATTTTACCAGAGACTTTGTGGTCAAACAATATGCATTTTGGCAGTTTCCTGATGGCTGTTTTTATGATTTGTTTTGAACAGCTGTGTCCTGCTCTGTCATCTTCTGTAAAGTCCACTTTGGATCAAACAGCAAGAGATGCTGTGATCTGACCAAGATGTATGGTGACATTGACATTCAACTTTTATCACTTTTGAAGTTGTTCTGATCTATTTGGTCACCATTCATTCAGTTATTCATCAGATTTATCTCTTGAAGCCATGTCTGCGCAGAATGGCTACAGCTCCTCATTCCTAGGACTTCTGAATGATAAAAATGCTTTTGTTCGATCTTTCAAGTTGGCAGCTGTCTGTTTCCCAGTTATGATTTTTAAAAGGTCTAAGCAGGGTAAATGTAATGACCAATGCTATTTCCACTGTAATGCTATCCCTTCCACTGCCTTTCATGCACATAATAATTTTTTTTTTTTTTACCACAGCTCTTTTTTTTTGGTGATTTACTAATTTGATTTCTAATTATTTGATAGCTGCTGACATCTGGTGAGCACAAGTAGAATTATATTATCAATGAACTTTATATTTTGTATCCTGTTAATATGAAAGTGCAGCTGAACTGACACCCAAAATAAAGAGGAAAACAGGACACAAGAACTTAACAACATAAAAAGATGAGCCAATCAACCTTTAAAAGTCAGGGTTTGGGAACATTTTGATAAACTTTGATAAACTCCTGATGAAACAACAATAGAACCGCTTTGTATTTGGATAGGAAGTCGTTTGGTTAGACATGACTATAGACTGCTATTAAAAACCACATCCAGTCTTAACATCTGCACATGAACAAATGAAAGGAGTGGTTTAAATGGCCTAGACACATGAAAAGATTATGCGTTGGTTCGTACCCTGTTTCCTAACATAAAAGAAAAGTACAGACTCAAAATAAATTTAAAAGTCTTACTTGCAAGGAGTGAGGAAATAATTACATTCAAATTTACACTGGCTCAAAAATCCAAACACACAGGGTTATAAACAGAAATGCTGCACCACCGTTGTTACAACACATTAGATACCAGTCTTGTCATGCAGAGCTACTCACAGAAACAAACAGTCAGCACTGTTCACTGAGTGCAGTGACCTTTTTTATCATTAAAACACACAAATCATTGGTACTCTTCCGCTGAGTTTAATCAATTAGTGTGGTGACCTGCATGATCATTCTGCAGATACGGTAAAAGTTTCATACAACAATAGTTCAAAACGTGATTCCTAACAGGAAGCATGCTGACAGCCAGCTTCCTCAAATCAGCACTGAGCTGGCCAGCACTGGGAGGCATAGACAGGTGGTCACCCCACTCATGGTGGCTGAGACGAGGTGATTGAGATCGACATGGGTGGGTGTGGGGAGTTTCACTGTGCGGAAGCAGATGTCATACAGAGCCTCGTTGTCAATGCAGAAGGTCTCGTCTGTGTTTTCCAGCAGATGGTGGACAGAGAGGTTGGCATTGTAGGGTTCCACCACTGTGTCTGACACTTTGAGTAAAATGAGGACAGTATTAAAACATGGACTAAAAGACTAACCCTGACATACCTACCGTATATACAATATCAAATCAAACTTTATTTATAAGATGCTTTTCCTGCGATCAGCAACACAAAGTGCTTTATATAATGAAAACAACTTCTGGACATTAAAACCTTCCCACAGTATATTATAAAAACACACACCTACTCACTATCTCCCTCGCACATAATTACACATGCATGCATGCACACACACACATACAAAGAAAATAAACCAACACATATACTTCCCTTCTCTTTCCTACTCTAAATGCAAACTAAAATCTAGGGATGGGCGAGCGCTGATACCAAGTATCAGTATCAGGCCGTTTTTTAAATTTTTTTTAATATACTATATTAATCCCTAATGGGAAATTAGTTCATTAAATTAATTCAAAAATCTGCGATTCACCCATCTCAAATGCCAGTAAAGGCTTCTGATAATCTGAAGGCACTGATGCTAAAAAAGAAAAAAATATATATATTAAGTACCACTCCTTGCTAAAAGATGCTACACTTCTGGGTGTGTAACATATGTTTATCATGTCTGTGTCTACACAGTGAGGATCCATCCACACTTATAGATTATAGAGCAAAAAGTAAAAGAATACACAGAAAGGAGTTTATAAAAAATATAGAGATCAAATAAAGTATTAAAATGACTAAATAGAAAAATAAAGACTCAGTAAAAGCTTAGCTAAAACAGTAGGTCCGAAACCTCCTCATTAAATCATCTGCAGTTTTTGCGGCCCTGAAGTTCTGGCTGTTTTACACACAAGGGCCATGATAGTATAACGAGGCCTCGCTGTAGGTTTTCATTCTAACTTAGGTCATAATCAAGAGGAAGAAAGTTGTATAAAGAAGAAGGCCAAAGACCATTAACACATTATAAACCATTAAAACAACCTTAAAATCAACCCTGAAATGCACAGGGAGTAAATGCAACAATTTTAAAACTACGATTTAAAAATGCAATATACAATCTTTCGGTGAGAGCAGTACATTGAATCTATTCTTCTTGAATCTTATTCACAAGGAGGGTTCCCATACTGGAGCCTGTGCTTCCTCCCATGGTTTGTGTGAGCCGGAGACAGTTGCAACTCTCAGCCTCTTTTCTCACAACATCCAGGACTGAAGCCATCAGCTCAGCCCCCTTTAGCCCAGTTATTACTGCTCCACTCTGGCCTGTGTTATATACAGAAACAGATGCAGGCATCTTAGTCAGCCTGGTTTCAGAGCATCATCATTTCTTATTCTTTCTTAAAAAACTTCAAACATGTAATTGGCAATGGCCACCTGGTGATATCAACATTCTTTTCCCTAATTAGTATTTTGATTTAATGGCTCACAGACAAAGTTATCAGGTCTAAACATCTGACCAAAGGTTCCTGAGCTCACCAAGTCCATCGTGCCAGGCGCTAAGTACCCAAGCACTGCACAATGGACTTACTTGCCAACTGGTTTAAGAAAAGAAGAAAAACAAAAAAGAATCTATTTGAAATTTTGAGCTATATTAGAAAGCTATTTTGCTAATCAGGATACAATTATGGGTTTGTTAAGATTCTGCTATTAGGCCAGTCACAATAGCAAGTATTGCTGTGCAGTTGTCTCAGAAATAGTTGTGATAATTTTGGGCAAGGCAATGAGTTAGAGACCATTTTCATATAATATAATAATGCTATAATGATGCAAGTTTCCTTACAAAGATCAATAAAATTGAATTTCTGAAAAACATTTTCCCAGGAATTGGAAAAAATGTTAGATAACTTAATAAAACAATAAATAGAAGTGATTTTCAGTCTCGTTATAATGAATGAAATAGATAATGACACCTCTGTTAACATAACTGCCCTTCAAGAGAGGAAATAAAAATTATTGTGGCTGTAAAACTAATTGTGCTCCATTTTTCTTTTCTTGCCATTAATTGAATTTCCCCAGCTGTATATTTTTTAAAATTGTTATTCATTTAATATCACAGTTTAGTTTAACAGAAAAGAGCAAATAATTCAGTATGATAACGGCAAACTAGTTTAGACAAACACATTTAAGCATTAAAAGTGTTTTAAAGAAAAAATGATAAATAATTTTTTAATGGTAAAAAACATTTTAATTTACATATAGTAACTTCAAGTCCTTATAGGTCACCTTTATTTTCATTAAAAATGAAAAGAAAGCTCTAACTTCAACATTACAAAACTAAATCTATACATTCCGCCTCTGTAATAAATGATGGCACTGAGGTTTAAACATAAAAAAAAAATTAAGTTGCTCGTTGACACTGAGCTTGAGCCCTGATGGATGGTGAATGTACTAACAAGGTCTCAGTGAGGTATCAAATGACTTCCCTCAGCGTGGCTCGTAGCTAATCTCACGGTGTAGCTGGGAAATCTTATCAAAGCAGACTAAACCTGTTGCCTTATTATAATAGACATTTATCCACCCCAGCTGTACATCCTGGTTGCCATGGTTTGTCCCGGTGGAGTCGATGCCATGTTCCTCGATTAACACCTCCCAGAACTACAATCAAAAAGAGACAATGAAATTAAATTAGATGGCTTGCTTGTCTGACCTACCCTGTACTTCTTCCTTTTAGTCTTGGAGTTTGTTCAGGAGTAGGTTATTTCTTCTTGGAAACACTCAGCCTATCAGATGTTTTTGATTATTATTATTTCTAAGAGTTAATATATGCAACACTTTCCCCCTTCTGTGTTGTTATTCTACGTGGGCTTACTCCTTTACAAGAGTCTCATAACAGTTAGCTGCAGGAAATTTTATCTGTTAAACCCAAGGATTGTGTTATATTTGAATAATTTTAAGAACAACTCAAACATCAGTAAAAGTGTTACAGTTTTTTTTTTTACCTCTGCTCCCCTTGCAAATGGTAATATTGTCTCATCCTGTAGGAAAATGTCCTTGTATAATGTTTTTTCGTTTCCTTTTTACTGGAGTAAATAAGCTCAATGAGCTGTGAAACTATAAATGTAAGAGAAAGACTTATTTTGCACCTATTATATTATGTAAGAATTGTTTATTATTTCTGATAATATTCCACCTGAACTTGCAGAGATCAATGTCCAAAGCCGCCCTCTGCTGGTTGCTTAGGTGTGCAACATCAAACCCATTTTATGGAACTTTAAAAAAAAGTAAATATTTACCTTTGCCACTGGCTGAGCAGGTTGTGCCTTTCTAAAAATGTGAACCATCAGTCTACCCGACGGAAAGATGTGCATGAGTGTCTGAAGCATATCATAATTAGAGAACTAACAAATGGCGCCTGTTTGTGTTTGTTAAACCTGTTCTGTCAGTTGCATTCATTAACTGGACCTCCAGCCCCTCCTTGTTTGTCTAAATTATACTTATCAAATTATTGTCTATTATCATCAAATGCATCAACACAAATGTATGTGCATTGATGGGTTTGACTGAAATTTTCTGTTTGTTTATTTTAGTTGCAGTTTTTCTTTTCTTTTCTTTGGCTTTCTTTTTCACGTTCCACATAAGTAGATCAAACTGAAATATTTCAACTTTAGATCTTTAAATATTGCATGTTTTATAACTCAAACAGAAATAAATCCCATGGAGCTTGTACAAATAAAAGAGGGAGTAGCTTATTATGAAAATATTTGCTTAGTACTACTTAGATTAATTAAAAGTGTCACAAATAAATCAAATCTAGTCTATATTAAAATGTTTTAAGTCCTCTATTGGTATTAACTTGTACAAAATGACAATAGTGTAATAGTTGATTGTGTGATGACTTCATAATTTGTTGTAGATAGCTGGGATGGAAAAGGTGGGATCACATTTTCACTGAAAGTATTCATGAATAACAAAGAAAGTAATCTAGGAGGGGTGATGTATGGTATTATTTATACTATTGATTAAACAATATTTCAAGCAAAGGAGGCGTAGTTGGAAAACACACTGAGGATGTTCAATATGTGTTCAATAATCTGCAACATTTATATAAACAGCCTGTTTAAAGGCCCAAATTTAGAGGGCCTTTCTTCCTTAGTCAAACCAAACACACCCACACTTTTGTATATTCAAATGGGTCAAATGGATCCTCTGAGCCTTCTGTTTGCTTTACATGACAACCTCCCGCCTGCTTATCACATACTGTTTGCTGTGTTATTGCTTTACACGCCTGATAAATGAGATCATTCATTAGAGGGTTTAGTTTACATCATCTCCACTCTCTTAGTTATTAGAATTTTTTCTATGTGAGGCATGCTGGAGATCACAGCTGGAGGTGTTTCTTCACCTCTAGAGGGAGTGCCGAGTTACTGAGAGTGGGGATGAGTGTGGTTAGAGCAGCGGCGAGCCTGGGCTCAACAGAGCTGCATCTAAGTGGACAAAGTTAGAGAGCAAAACACCGGAAGTGGCTCCAGGCTTATTTCTAAATAAAAGCACAGAAATAGACTTTGAGCAGCACACCACAGCAAATGCGCCATTATAGTTTATAAAATAATCTATCTATCTATCTATCTATCTATCTATCTATCTATCTATCTATCTATCTATCTATCTATCTCTCTCTCTCTCTCTCTCTCTCTCTCTCTCTCTATATATCTATCTATCCATCCCCCGCCTGCCTTTCTAATTTAATTCCTTCCATCCTTCCTCCCTTTCCCTTTAATTCTTCCATCCTCCCTCCTGCAGACCCACTCGACCCTCCTCCTCCCTCATCTTTCCATCCTTCCTCTCTCTATGCAAACATTCTTTCCTCCACACTCCTGTCTTCCCTCACCCCATCTCATAACTTGTTTCTGTTTTTCTGGTACCATCTGGTGTGGGTGGGGGTGGAGGGAGGGGGGGCTAATTCAGAGACAGCCCCCCCTCCCATATGGAGTCTCTTCCTCGCAGCATGAACCAATCGGAGACGTTTAATTTACCCAGTGAACCCGCATTGTTGAGGTGTGGTCCTTACTGGTGAATGACCAGTCTTCCCATTGATCCACTCAGATTAAGATACCCTTCATTTTCTCCTACAAGCGGGGTTTTATGGATAAAAGCTTGTAGTCATATTTCACTGCACCCTTGCTGATGTAACAGGAGCATTTTTGTTCAGTATGGCTTTTGAGGGAAACTGAACGGGCAAATTGTCAGATTTAGGTGTTTACTGAGTCTACAGGTGTGATTGTAACCTGGAAAAGTAATCATCGTTCAAATCTCATGAATCTGAGCTTTCCTACGGTGTGTTACATGTGCTGCTATTAGGAAGGTAACAGCGATGAAGGCAGGATTTTACAGAGTCTACTCACCGTCGACGAATGTGGGGAAAGGAGGAAGAGCTCTGCGGATCTGAAAGAAAAAAACGCCCTTATTTCTGCTCACACAGCGAAACTCATGGAAATTCAGCAGGAATCAGACGTTTGGCTCCTTCTGGCAGCTCCTCACCAACTCCCTCCATCCATTTATCTATCCGTCCCTTTATCCATCCCTCCATCCATTTATCTATCCGTCCCTTTATCCATCCCTCCATCCATTTATCTATCCGTCCCTGTATCCATCCCTCCATCCAT
>JAVQJG010174818.1:0-10814 GCA_036024015.1 Craterocephalus amniculus
GCTCTAAAATTAAGAGTTTCAGAACAATGACGGCCACGGTCTGGAAATTAATAAATGAATGCAGCAAAAAAATAGAGGAGGCTGTGCTTCCCTTTGCTTCTGGGAGAAAACGCCACTGGAGCCATGTCTTTAAGAAACAGTTTGCTCTGCACTCTCAGCAATTTAGCATAATTTTCGATGGCTTGCAATTATGTCCGTTTTATTTGCCAGTGGTTAATCCTTGATGATAAGATGGTTTAAACTTTCTTCTCTCTTCTTCTCTCTGTTGTTGTTCTTTAAAGCAATCTTTTAGTCTGGCTTTGTAAAACCCAGTTAGCTGCTCCCACTATGTAAGCAGTCATTCTGTTGGCATGTTTACTTACAGATACCAAAATACTTGACATATGTGCAATAGGCCTTTGGCAATAATCCTTATTAGAGATTAATGTTCTTATATTTTCTAATGTTTTACTTCTGATCATTTAAAAAGTTTATGAATGATTAAGATATATATTTAATTACGCATTGCTCTAGTTTAGCTCCATTTTATCACACTTATATACAAATAGTAGTGAACATTATGACATGCATGAGATTTAAGCATTAAAAGTGAAAATTACTTTCAGAAATGATGCCATTAACCAATTAATTTTACACAATAATCATATGAGATTAATGTATTCCATTATAAAACTGCAACTTTCCTTTTTCTAACCCTTCAAATTATTGCCCCAGTAGGTTTTGTTTCTTCATGTAAACTGGGACTAATTAGAGAAAGAATATGGGTTACAGGGCTTAGTGATATGATTGAACAAGATAAAACGAGTCTTAAAATGTTCAAACTAAGTGTTTGAACAAAGTGCTTTTTAATTATAAACACGTAAATGATTTGAAATAGTTTATTTGAGCCCCGTTGGTTCTCACAAAAAAAGACATTATCGTTTATTTAGAATCTGCATGACATTTTGGTCTCATACGTATTTTATACAGTTTTGTTTCATAGTTTTGTCATTACAACTATCTGGACCACAAATCCTGAACTTAAATGCGTTTATTATAGTTGTGTGTGTGTGTGTGTGTATTCTGCCCCAGGAAAATGGCATAGAGGCTGTCTTCACTCCTCATCCGAGCCCTGACTGGAACCTCCCGTGGGACAGCTTACCAGGAGCCATCAACCCCACTGAAGGTAATGACACATCACATTGCGGCTGTCCACTTCACTTCTTTTAGTTTCGCTTTTGTCTTTTGCCCCAAAACTATTTTTCATCACTCCTTCAGTTTGTCTTCAAGTTGTTTAGAAAAATATTTAAATGTTGTTGTTCTTTACTTTTCCCAAATTTGTCTTTCCCATTTTTATTCAGACTCTTTCCTCTGTCGTCTTCGTAGCTCCCCCATGTCTTCATCAGCATTATCTATCGTTCCATACTCTGCCTCCTTCACCGCAGCGCTTGGCGAATGTAAAAGCAGATTCTGATGATACTGTGTGGGGAGAGGAGCACATGTAAATATTTGCATCAAACCATCCCCTACTTGGCCAGCCCTGTGATTTTCAGTGGCGCCTGACATAATGCAGAGCTTTCTGGTCTGGTGAATGTGGTGCCCCATGAGGGTCCCTCTTACTAATTATCAACATTCAGCATGTGTTGAGGGTTGAAATTCAGCACTATGGAAACACAACAAGCTGGTGCAAAAGTGGTTTATGTACAATGTTAGATGTGTGTGTGTGTATTAGTAGTTGCTGGTAGCAAGCAATGAGAGAGCAATTCCTAACATATTTTGCTGCAGACACGGCAACATATTAATGTGGTTATAAGTCAAAGGCACTCTTACACCAATTAGCCATAACATTATGGCTAGCCATCGAAAACAGAGAATATTTTCCTCTTTCTCCTCTAGTGAAAGTGTCCGGGATGTTACTGTAGGTCCCATCGGCCCTGTGGATTGTGGATGAGGCTTTTGTGGATCCTGCTTGCTATATATGAAGGAAATTTAAAATCTGGTTGGAGGAGGAGGCTGAGGTGTGAGAGAGAGCGTTTGTGCGAATCTTTATGCTGCACCCATTCGGTTTTAACACTCGCCTGTCCCCATCAGAGCTACATTTTGCATGAAGCACGGTACTATCCGGAGCGTCTTCTTAAGAGGACGCCCACTCGGTCTCTGATTAGAAATCTGATGAATTTCTTGATTACTGCCCCAACTTTCCACTTGCTGCTTCATCATAAATCTTCCTGTCTCCTTTTTCATCTTGGAAGTATCACAAAGTCATATTGTACATGAGTGCAGGTTTTGCACATGCAGGTAGACAGCACACCGGTGATATCATGTTGTTGCATGTTATCTTCTTGCAATTAGGTTAGCTGGGAATCACAGTGATATTTTTATTTAATTTCTGGCATTAGAGGTTCTCCAGCATCTGCATTAGTGATGACAGTGTTGCTGCACTGCGTTGTTCTGTGTGGCCTTTGTTTCTAGGGTGATTGAAAGCCTATTTGATGGCTTATAAAACAATATAAAAATGCAGCTATAAATTGGTGCAATTTGTAGTTACTTAAGATCTAAGTGAAATTGCAGAGGGATATAGGAACTCTATTTAAATGTTTTCTCCTCTGTTGTTGGGTAATGGGTTCATATTTAGTTTCCTTTTTCTATATTCACCTGTGAAAGTGGATTTTCATTGCTTATCTTTCATCTTTAATAAGGTATGGATAGTACCATCATTTCAGCTATCTGTGCTCTCTGAGCTCATTTGTTTGTGCAGGATTACTTTTAGTTCATTGCCATAGTGCCTTTTGTGATTTGTAAGCAAAGTTTTTATTCCAAGACATTGCTTTGTGAAATTCGACTGCAGTACAATAATCATAGAGAATGGGCACACATTAAAAGGAAAATGGCAAATATCCATAACAGCCAGTTTATGCACTGGTTATTCAATTTGCCCGTCAGTGATCATCTATTTACTCGTGATGCTTTGGAGTTTTTTACATAACAAAATCATTTAGTTATTTTCATTCTCTGTACTACTACTGTCTGTACTACTGTCATTATTAAAGTTACAAACAAAATTCACAAGCAAACAATCTCTTTGTAATTTTCTGGAGGTGAGAATATTCTACAAACACTTAAATTTGACTTGATACATTTATAAAGATTGTTAATGATTTTTTTTTTATTATTATTTGTAATTTTCACAATTGGACACTTTGAAGGGTTTAAAAATTGTGGTGTCTTTTTTGTTAATTGATTTTATTAGATTGTTTAAAGAAAAAGCCAAAATAAGTAGGCTACTGTTAACTGAAAAGGAACATCTTTGTTTAATTTTGATTTTAGAGGAATGCCTTTTAAAATAGACTGTGTACAAAAGTTAATTCTCTTAACTTTGTCTCAACTCTCAATCTTACATCTTACGTACGTACGTCGCTTTGGATAAAAGCGTCTGCTAAATGACGGTAGTAGTAGTAGTAGTAGTAGTAGTAGTAGTAGTCAATATGAAATGAGATAGTTCTGCCATTAAACAACAAATTTAGAAGATCTTCTCTAGATGAATTGTGTTGTGTTTTGAGTATTTTAATGTGTATCATCAAAGTTATTGGCTTCTTTGTACAGTACATCAGTAGTTTACCTCTGTGCCAGAGGTCACACATTCACCGTGCAGGGATGGCTGCTTTTTCCCAATTTTGATTCTAAACAATTTAGGCCTGAAATAAAATTGTGGTCAACGGCACAAGATTGTTTTAGTTCAGTTCTGGATCAGAGCACAGTTTTTGTATGGAGAACACTGCGTGTGGGGGAACATGATCATCCACGCTGAAAAAAAGGAAAAAGCCATTAATGGAATCATTCCAGAGAAATTCCTTGCTTGTGCTGCAGCTGCATTGCTGCTATAACTGATTATGTATGTAATAGGTCATATGCTGAACTCAGCTTAATAAATACCAAGCAATTAATTATTTTGCTTCTGTCTTTATGAAGAATAGTATTTTATCTAGTTATTACTTTTTATTTTTAAATTCTTTGCACCATGTTTAATCTCATGTTTAGCCTTTCAATGGGATTCTACAGTGCAGCACACTCTTTAGTTATAACCAAACTATTTTAACATCTAAAATGTGTACCTAAAAACTCCATTAACATCAAACTGAAGTACTCTAAATGATGCGTTGAGTGTACTGTAGCTATTCTGAGACTAGAAATGACAGAGAGAGAGAATAAATCGGAGACCCACATTTCTCAGCACTCTGCATGATAAAATGTGCTACTGATGCCTCATTCTGCAGTGTTAGATTGGTAGGTAAGCAGGTAGCCCCTCTTATTCAGTACAGTGTGATTTAAGAGGAGTAGATACAAAAAGCATCCTCTTCTTCCTGTATCCATGCATGCGTGGGCTTTCCCTCTCTTTGCTTTTACAGTACACTTGGATGGCTGCACACAAGCCTACATGAACAGCACCGAAGGGGCGGAAGCAGCATTTTCCCGTAAATGTGCATAAATATTTCTGTTATTGCAAAACTGTCGTTGTGTAAGACATACAAAAATGATTCCATTTTGATTGAACTTCCTAAGGTTAAAGCCAGAAAGTCTGCAAAATAGTTTTTGTTTTCCTTATTTGTCTCTGCATTGCAGGACACAAGATACCTGTTTACCTGTTGCAGCTCTGCCTTGTGAACTGCTTTTAGGTTTGGTTTTGATTAACCAGCTTCGACGTTTGATGATGCAACCTCTCTCCCAATTTGGCACCTTCACAAAACAAATCAAAGGTCAAACTTGCAAAGCAAATTTCTTCTGTGAAACTTTGTTGAAAAGTGGAATATACTCATATATTCACTTTGATCCAAGAGCTACTTTGAGATAATGGTGGCCACATTTCCTTCCAGTTATAAAGGGAATGTGAAATAAACATTTGCAATGTTACCCCTAGAAAATACATGATTGGACTGAATAAACAAGGCTGAATGGCTGTTATGATGTTCACAATTATAACAAATAACATAATGCTGTACATAAAACTTTAAGGAAACATTTCAGTTGCTGTCATAAGGACAAACTATAGAGAGGAAATTACTTTGGTATGTCTAGGTTGTTTTTTCCATCTGCATGTATCGGCCATGTTCATTTTCTTGAAGCCAAAACACGATCCTGTTGATGTGATTTGCATTGAATATTTCCCTTTTCCCTGTTAGTATCAAACTACACATTAAAAGCAAAAACCATGTGATGTGACAACCAAAAAAAACACACTACTTTCAAATAGTTCCCGAAACCCTGTCTTTAAGCACAATTTTTCAATCCCAGGTTTAAGTTATGCCTTTTAGCTTCAAAGCCCTCAACAACACTTTGTTGAGCGCCCTCAGAGCCATCTGTGAAGACAAGTGGTAATTTTATGATTCTGGAGCATTGAATTCTGCTTGGATTGAAATTCTAGTGGTGAAAATTTCAGGACCACAGCAAAATAAAAACCACAACCTACAAATAAGAGGGGGAAAAACAGGGAAAAAAGGAGTGCTTCTTTTTGAGAGATGGGTTGAAAATAACCATTTAAGGTGCTCTCTGGTTTGCAGTGACCACTTTATATAAATGCTTTTTATATTTTTGGTCCTCAAGAATGCCACGGTCCTTTTCCCTTTTCTTTTTTTACTGCTACAAAATAAGTGGTTTTGCTGTCAGCAACAGCAAGCTGCCTAATGCGCTTCAGCTAATTGGTTGAAATGCTTCCATGAAATATTCAGTGCATGGTTAATACTTCTCTTACTATTTTCCATTTATTTACATGAATGGTAATGCAGAATGACTCAAACCTTGTTTGTTCCATTGGGCTGGCACTAAAAGATTATTGTAGAGAACCAACAAAATATATAACATTTTCAATGTCTCAATTCTTGATTGCGGCACTTTATTTTCCCATCATGCTTCTTTCATCATAATGTAAATGTCTACTTGCAATGCTTGCAATATTGCTTCAGTTTTTTTTTGCATCCAGTTATAATGAAGTAAGTCCTTCTGTTCTTCTATTCCCCCCTTGTGTTGAGGGCTGCATCATTAAACATAGTGAGGGGCTGTGTGGAAACAGGTAAACAGAAACGTAGATAGAGGGGCCACTGTGTAAACTAGCCAGCATCTTGTCTCCAGGACCTACCTTAATAGAGAGAAGATGGGAGGTAAGAAATAAAGCGGGGTAGAATGATAGAGTGTGTGTTTAGTAGGAGATTGAGATAACAGTGAGAGCACAAGGAGTGACAAGGGTTATCAGGGGAAAACAAGGCAGGGGAAAAGGGTGAAAAAGACGATGAGGCATGAAAAGGGAGGGCAAGTGAGGGAATCGCATAGTTGTCATGCCTGAGACATGCTGCTGTTACATCCTTCAGGGTTGTTTTGGTACAAGTAGATGAGATGAGCTTGCTTGTCTTTGGTTACAGGAGTATGACAGGAGTTAAGCTGCTGGAGTGAAAGCTGGCTCCATTTGTCTCTGTTTTGATAAATGTGACAAGAATTTCAGAATCTTCACTGTAGGCTACTCCCCCGTCCCTTTGTAGCTTCAAAGAAACGATAAGATAGGCAAAAAGGTAGTGTTTTTTTGTAGAAATGTTACCACAGTTACATCACTGTGAAAAGTCTGGATACATCCCACTTCTTTATTTAATGCTTCAAAGAAGCCAGACAAGAACACGCCCGTTTTTCCTAACGTGTTCTTTCTTTTGTCTACAAGCTGCTGGAACCTTCAGATTGGTTCACAAACCGCCATCACCCCTTAGCCCGCCCCCTCGGCATGCCTTGAGGAATGCACCCAATCAGAAGACACCTCCTCAATACCTCTTGTTTTCCACAGGATGCTTCCCACAGAAGCGATCTTAAATGATTAACATGTTTGGTGTTACGATGGGTGCAGAGCTAATCAAGGGATACCCAAGATTAAAAATGAGATGAGCCGAAATGATGCTAAAGAAATTGGAAATGAAATTATGCCAGGCCCACTGGAAAGGCTTTTTTGAATGGCAGAGGCGCTGGCTTTACCTTTTTTTTTTTTCTTCTCTTTCTATTTATACTTGCACATATTTACATGCACCCAGTCCATGCTTTCTTGTCAATATATAAGAGAGGGTTTGAGACTTCTGCACAGTGCTAAACAATATGTTGCTCTGCTTCATTATCAAATCAAAGTGTATATAGTGGTAGCTGTATCTGACAACTTAGTATTGGGGCAAAATCTGAATAAACCTCTTAGGAAATCATGCAGGTGGAAGGCGTCCCAGTGGTGTGAAAACAAGAATGTTTTTTCTTGTTTCATTCAGATAATTAATACTTTCAACTAAGTGCTTAATCTGCAAGGAATTAAAAGAGATAAGAATGGAAAAATTTGCTTGAGTTTTTCTGTTCTGTTGTGGAAAAGACTTTTTTGATCCTTCTTATCTCAAAACTGATTTACTGATTGAACATGGAATTATATATATTTTTCTCCTACAGCTATAGAATAAAAAGTGAATCCTCAATTGCAGGATTTATAATTTGGTAACTCAGAATGTGAAGTTTGATCTAAACCTTAAATTGAAACAGCTGTAATATGACATAATGACACAAACAGCTGGACTTGTTATGTAACTAATAAACAGAAACTATGTGTGCCACAGTTAACCACCACTGAGAACACATGGATTATGATTTTATTTTGTTGTTTTTTTTCTTTTACCTCAGCCACACTATCATCATGATCAGGACAAGTTGCCATGGTGATCGTGCACTGATGAACTGCCAGACCACCGCATCAATGCTTCAAAGCTCTGATACTATAGGTCCTCTTTCACTCATTTTCCTCATTATAATTTTCACAAAACATAATGAAGCATAATGATAGATTTTTGTACATTGTTTTTCAACATAATATATAATGATTTTCCTGTCTGTGTGGAGGTGGGGGTTATGTTCTACGGTACACCCGCCATGCAACGATAAGTGGTTTCACAGCATCTACAACCGTTGAAGAAAACATTATTTTACTGCTGAGCTCGAACTTTTTTCTCCCATCATCTTCCTCCTGCAGCGTTTCAATCCTTATAGAAAAATGAGCCTCATCGGAGTCTGTGGCCCATGCTGTTTATGCATATCATGAGTACTTAAAGTGGCCCTATATTAGTGTGTTAAAATGACAGCTTTTAACACACTTTGTGTAGAATGAGGCCTGACCTAATGACTGCGACTGCTTCTATAAACCCGTAAAGACACAATAGAGAGCGATTTGGGTATGAACAGTCAGCTTTCCAGTGGAGTTTTGTGGTGTAATGCACGTCCCTGTGCATCAAGTAGCTTTCTTTTATTATGATTATTATTAGTATTAATTATTATTATTATTATTAATTATTATTATTATTATTATTTTCCCACCGCTTTCCTAATATCTTTTAAACTTTTATCATTTTTATTTTGTTCCTTGCATATTGCAACATCTCGGGCTCCGTATAGTTGTTCGTGTGCTTTAAAAATAAACTTGAACCTGAACTTGAACTTCTGGAGCTTTTGAGTCTGTGGAGACCAAGAAGAAGCCGACATCAAGCACAGCCAAAACTCCATCACAGACCCCAAACAAACAAAAGCTAAAACTAAAACAGTCTGACCGGCATAGAGGAGAAACCAGAGTAAACACCAGAGCGGCTTCTGAGAAATGGAGGATGCTTAGAGCTGCTGTAGAAAAGTCCCTAAGTTGGCTTTTTTTATTTGAAAGGTAAGAAACAACTATAAATAAAGGAGAAAAATAACAAAGTGCAAAGTAGATACTACTGTATACTTCAGGTATTGTCCATGCATAGTGTATTGAGCATGTTGCCAGAACAGATTGTTTCTACTTCAGTGAACTGTCTTCATTCAGCCAACGATGGAGTGCATCGTTTGATACTTTCAAGGGATTTTGTGAGAAATAAATATGAAAGAAAAATATTGTAACCTATTTGGTGAGGCACATTAGCTGTAGTAGAAATCCAAGTCAGCTCTCTTTTTCCTTTAGCCTACTTACTGGTACAAACAGATAATAGTACAGTTGTAGTAGCAGAAGTATTGTCAGTGTAAGTACTGTAAAAGGTAAAAACTGTACTTTCTAATGAAAAAGGTAAACGTTGCAAAGGTTTGCCTTTATTGACTGCAGAATAATACGCTGGAGATGATGTTGGAGTGTGCTGACTATATGATATATAAGCTGTGAAAGTCGCCTACAAAAAGCAAACACACTCATGTTTACCCTTCTCCACTGAACGCTGCCATTGTGGCTTTCCTGGTAATATTGTTATCTGTTATTTATTACTTAACTTTTTTTCTTTCAAACATTCATTCTTCTACCTTTTTGTCTCATGTCATGAGCTTACCATGGAGGCTGCGGTTCCAATAAGACCCACTGATGGCAGTCGCTAGTTAAAAATCTAGGCAGCTACATAGTCTCCCTGCAAAGGTTACCTTGTTGGTTTGGGAAAAAGGAAGACTCAACTGTATGTTGTTTCAAAGATAGAATAGAAATCACACCACAACATTTAACTGTTTATTTTTCCTTTGATATATTAAGACTATAAGATGATTTATTTCACTTCCTGTAATGGATGGGATTGTTTTCCCTGGGGCACCTCATCTACATGCTACTGAAGTCATTAGCTACATTCGATCCAAGCATAGGTTTGAGTTTTTTCAAAATAATATAACCTTTCAGGTTTCATGTTGACTATGCTCTTATGGCATAGTTCGACTTTAATTGAGTATCAGCAGCATAGATATACCAACATTTAAATATCCATGTCATGCTTAACAGTTAATTCACTATGTAACTGTCTAATTTTATACTTCATGTTAACTTATCTGCTTATAAACAGTGTTTTATATTAATTTTTTTCTTTTTCACTTGTGGAGTGTGTGTATTTACCAAGACATTTAGCTGAACTGTCGCTGTGTGCAGGGTTTTTTCCTGAGCACTGCTCACACAGAATGAAGCTGTGCTGACGGATCTTTGATGTTCTTCAGCCTTTTTCCGTATCACCTCAGTCTTGAGATAAAGTTGACAGAGTGTACCATCCTGTCTGCTTTATAGAGATGTGTTTAAAATTTGCAGAGAATTACAAGTGACAAGGTTAAGTTTAAGGCATACAGTTCAACTGCGTTTCAAAGCAATCATGTTTTCCTTCCAGATCATGTAGAGGATGCTAGATGGAAGGTTTTATTTCCTTCAAACACTCCGAGTGTACACCGATTTCGCTTTTGGGTTCATTTTTTGCAAACTATTGATGTTTGCTCCATTCCATGCGTTATCCGAGGTCACGTTAGTGAAAACTTTTGTGTAGGCTGCAAGCTCTTCATTATACAGTCATATGCAAAAGTTTGGGCACTTTCAAGATTTTTCTTTATAAATCATTGGTTGTTGGATCATCAATTTCAGTTAAATATATCATATAGCAGACAAACACAGCGATTATTTGAGAAGTGAAATGAAGTCTATCGGATTTACAGGAAATGTGCAATAATTACTTAAATGAAAATACGCAGGTGCATAAATTTGGGCACCCTTGTCGTTTTGTTGATTTGAATACCTTTAGCAATAATTATTGGCGCACATTTGTTTTGTAAGCTCATTGACCCTTGACCTCCATACACAGGTGAAGCCAATCATCAGAAGGGGTATTTAAGGTGGCCAATTTCAAGTTTTTCCTCCTCTTTGCATCCTCTCTGAAGAGTGACAACATGGGAACCTCAAAACAGATGTCAGACGACCTGAAAACAAAAATTGTTCAACATCATGGTTTAGGTGAAGGATACAAAAAGCTTGCTAAGAGATTCCAGGTGTCAATTTCCACTGTGAGGAACATAGTGAGAAAATG
>JAVQJG010174819.1:0-13260 GCA_036024015.1 Craterocephalus amniculus
GAGAGTGCAAAACAAAATAATTAATGCAATGTTATTATAAACTGCACATTTTAAAATTTTGTATTTCATCACAATACATGTGGTCATATCACAAAGGAAAAACCCCATCATTAAGCTCATGAACCTGGCATGAGGACCATGCACCCATGGGACACATACACTGATGTAACATTATGTAACACATGAACAATACTATACAACTCTCTTGTGTTGTGCAGGTAGCAGTTGCATGTTTGCTCATGAGTGCAGTTCTTTAAACTACAGTTTGTTTTTTTCTGATAAAGTGACTCAATTTATGCACTATGAAGAGGTGCAGTTGAAGAGGTCAGGTAGAGCAGAAAACACCAGGTGTGGGTCAAAAGGTCGACTCTGATGGTCAAGTAATTCCTAGTTAATTCTGTTGTGTTCATGACTTTAATAAATTTACTCCATAGACTGAAACTGTGAAACAAAACAGAGAACGAAACGTGAATATTAACTATCCACACTAAGGACAAGGACATGCCCTCACGCCACTCCATATGATCGCTGACGTTTCGTTTGGTACCTCCTATCTGAGAGTAAACTATCAAGATCAGTCTGCCCAATCTATATATCCTCACGTTCACACGCGCTCAATAACGTCTCCAAAAATAGGATTATTTCTAAGAGACTTTTGAGCAGCCTTCCGAGAGAAAGCCTTAACGTCATAATGAATAAACATGGAGAACATCGTGTATATAATCAATGAAATGTAATATATTTGCTTTTTTCTTACTGTTAAAATTAGTGTTTCTGACTTAGAAAGAGCGTTCAAGCGAAAACGGAAGTCCTTAAGGGGGTAGTATTTTGCACTCTGTACGTACTCTTTGGTTAAACGATAGTAACCAAAGCGGCCGCGGTAGGAGGTGTTACAGAAAGTAGGCGACGTCCCATTCTGGAAATGCCCTTTTAATGTAATTCATCACCGTGTGGAGAGCAGTTTTATCACCTCAAGAAACATGACAGGGGAATCCTCCAGAGTGGTAAATAAGCCATATTTTAATATAATGTTATTGTCTAATCGGACTAGTCAGAAGTTTACTTCTAGTTGACTTAAAGCTAGCTGTGATTAGCTATCACGATAGCTAATGGACTTGCGATAGGTGACAAACTCAATCAGTTCAAATGAAAATATCTATGCACTTGTTGAATTGGCAATGTTCTATGTCAAAGATTTCTGCATCGGCTTGCAGTTTTATTGCTTGGCAGTTGACAGGAACCGGAACATAAAGGCTCAAAGCCAAACGCTAACTTTATGACGCTCCTCTGTCCTCTGGGTCGCTCATTGTAATGATTTGAAGCAGATCCTTTACATTTTCGCTTTCTTGGTGTATGTGGGCGACGGAAAGCCTCGTTTGATATGTCAGTGTTCAGGTCATTGACATCACCGCTATCTGTACATCAATTTGTCAGCTGTAGAGACATTTTGTCCCTCAGAAGCAGACAGCTAACAAAAACAACACGCTATTGGCCTTGCTGAAGACCCCCCTCACCTACACACACACGTATACACACTTCCTGCATCCTTCCCAGCACACAAACTGCACACAAACGGGAAAACTCGTGATTTTACTCAAAAAGACATAATCTGATCCTGTAATGGGAGTAAATGCCTCCTCACAGTCCAGAGTTCACCCGCTTCTACAAACCCAGTTATGTGGTTAGAAGTCAGTTAACATGTGGGCTGCAAAGATAAGATGGAAATATTCCATGAATGTGATGGTAAAAGGATGCTCGTCTCATGCTGTGCTCCATCTGTAGTTGAGATTGTGTCGGCATCATCTGGCTCTGCTGCGAAGACATCCACATGCTGGCTCCTCTCTCCAAACAACCAGATCCTTCAGCTCAGTCAGGTACCAAACACCATGTCTGTCATCTTCTTTTAATCTTTTAATGTCCACGATGGAAGGTGCCGAAGTAATAAAATTGGACTTTTTTCACTCTTTCCAGGGAGGGGAAGCGCAGAGGGCTGTTATGGAAAACTCTTGTCGGCCTCTCTGTAGGCATCCCTGTAACGGTGGCTGTCCAGTATGCTGTGGCAGACCCCAGAGAGAAGAGGAAGATGAGGATTGTGATCGAGGGATTCAGTCGTTTCTGCAGGTTTGTCTTGATCTTTAATAAAAAGACTCTCCAAGATTAGCTTTTATTTTTGATTATTGGATACACAGGCAGGTAACATGTTCTTTATCATACGCATAGTGGAAGCATGTTGGCAGATTTCTAACTTTAAAACACTTGCATGTAGCCTAAAAATGACAATTGTAACTGGTCAAATACAGCACACTGGTGCCTTTCTTTTTTCTTGACATTATCCAGGTTTTTCCTGGTGTTTTTGCTGCACATTTAAGAAAATATAAAGGAGAAAAAGTGAAAAGAGAAATGGTGAAAATAGGAAAAACTTGTGATCTAATGATCAAAATTTCATATGCAAATGTGTCGGCTTTTTCAGTCAAGACTTGATTTGCATCACAGGGGAAGGAAACAGTCGTGTGAAATACATTTGATCCAGCAGAGTGACAAGGACGTGATTCATGAGATAACGTATTTCCCAGAGAGGAATGTTTGTTCCCACTAAGGACAGTTTAGATTTGCCTTGTTGCCCAATTCTTGTGTAAAATTATGCTGTAGCCTCCAGTACTGTCTTTCATTGTCCTGCTGGTGTCCTGTATCTCTGCCCTGAACCACCCTGCTGGTATTAATGTTGACTTTACCAGTGATGTCAGTTTTTTGGCTGCTGGAAGCAACAAGCTCCTCAAAAGTCACATTTTGCCAAAAAGCCACTTTTTAACACCTAAGTTAGCAGCACAACAGACAACTAACCCCATGTACGATAATTTTGAATAACCTCATCCAACCAGGAAAGAAGGTCAGTCTATAAAAACATGCTATAAACTGTCATCAGCCTGAGTCAGATACCCTGAAAGCTCAGTTTACATTAATTTGGATTTCTTTTCATTACTGTTTGCTGAAGTCGAAGTAACATGGGCGGAAAAAAGAGTTTCTCATCAAAGCTGTAAAGTTTAACACGGTCAGTGCAGGTTGACTCTCCTCAGTCACATGACCTTCTCCGTGTTCTAGGAACACCAAACATCTGCGGTGAGAACTGAGTGTACTCCCGTCTCTTCTTAATTCACATCAGTGATTGTATCAGCCTTACCGGATGTAACAGGAAGCTGCAGGAGGAGCAGATCTACTTATAAAGAAAACTTATATATCTATAAATTTTATTTTTGCTTTTGCTCTGAGATGATCAACATTAATTTTGGGAGAGTTCAGAATCTATGTGGGATTGATTCAGGCAGGCGTTAGGAGCCGTGCAGAGCAGCACACTGCACAATCAATTAAAACCCCTTATTTACACTTTAAATATTATTTTGTTGTTCACGCGCTCAGTATAAGCTGTGCAGCTGGACAGCAAAACATCACAGCTGGATGGATGGGTGGGTGTGTCAAGGTTAGGAAAGCAGCAACGAGAACTCTTGCTGCATTGCTTGTTAGGGTACAAGTCACGTTCAAATGTTATTTTACAGGTTAAATTTCACTGTGTCAGTTTGCCGAGTAGGAAAATAAATCATGACAGTAACAAAACACAAACTTCCCTTTTCTTCTTTTAGAAAATAAAAAAAGAGTAGAGGATGGTATTACATAAGAGTTGTTGCTGTCTGGAAAGATGCAGTAAATTGTGTGGAGTCAAAATATGTTGAATGAAAGAGAAGAATGCATCATATATGGAATTACGGACTCATTTAGTTTAGTATTTTATTTTATTTTTTTCATTATTATTGTCTATTTATTATTATATTATTTTTTTGTTCATATTTTTTAATATATTTAATTTTTTTTATATACCATATAGCTAATGTATAATTTAATCTAATTTGTTTCTTCTATACATCTTCTTATATGATGTATAAAGATTGTTATTATTAATATCTGCTATGAAATAAATTAAATAATTATTTATATCTATCTACATTCAGTGTGTTCATATTTAATTGAACATTTTAATTTAGTTGTCTTGATGACACTAAGTTTAAAGAGACTATTCGTTGTTTCTTCATTGTGAAGTGTTAAACTTGTGTGTGTTGATACCAAAATGAGCGTACAGGCGAAAATACTAATCAGATTTGTTGATACATGGAAGAACTGTTTGTACGACTTCATCTCTGTACATTTTGAAATGCGTGATTTTATTTTTAACCTGTATCATCATCTTTGGACCTACAGCCCCCGTTTGAATTGATGACTAAAACACACAACCGTGTTTCCTCGTATCAGCTCAGTATAACAAAAATGCCACAAAACATGCCCTCAGACATGCCACAAAGACCACGTCTGGCTCCTGACTATGATGTAGAGGATAGATGTGAAGTCCTGTCAGTGTTTAGTTCAGGTTTTAGTATCTGACATGGTTCTCAGTTTCAACCTGAAATTCAGTTTTAAAAAAAATCACAAAGATTTTCTGTTTATCTTCATATTTCTATGAAAATTTCATCCAATCAGTTCACAATTCTTTTCCAGCAACTTTATTTATCCCCATGGAAAAACTTTAAGCCAGTTATCATATATTAAGGTGTAAATACAAGTAAAAAAAGGAGCAACATAAAAAAGAAGAAGTGTGAAAACCTTTGTACAGTACATTGGATCTTTTCCCATAAAATACAACAATTAAGGTCACATTAACAGAGTTCAGTCCATGTGTTGAACAGCCAATCAGAATGATCGCTCACTGACACAAACCTAAATTCAAAATGTTGAATCGGCTCAGAAAGACGAGGTCGTGCTGGAAGCTAGCTGTTATTAGCTACGTTTACATGGACAAATATTTAATCTATTGGTTTGAAATCAATCGAGCTGGAAGAGCAAAATGGTCCAGATTTTCCCGACAGTCAGCTGTCAGAGCTGACAAACTGATCACTGATTGGCTGATCAGCGTAACACATTAATGTGGCATTAACTGTGTTATTTGTTTTAAAGATGGTGGTACACCCTGGAGAGGTCGTACCACACATTATTTATCGTACTTAGTCTTTTTTCCGTTTTTATTCCTCTTTTATTTTTCTGATTGACTAATTTATCATTCATGTTGTACTGCCTGCAGCATCTGGACCTCATTTCATCCTGCTCCCTCTAATATGCAGCATGAATAATGAAGTTCTTAAAAATCTCACAAACATGAAGCTCATCCATGCTCAACAAACCCCACATGTTCATTAAAAAGCTGTTTTTTGCGTCTGAAAGCATGCCCACACACCCATGAAGCCTAAATTAAAAACTACCAAAACTTTCTACATGTTGCTTCAGTGTTTTTATGTTTTTCTGTGATGTTTTCACTGGGAGGTACAAGTCATTGTTGGGTAGGCACTGGCAGCATGAGGAGATGTAGCAGCAGGTCTTTGGTCAGCTTTCTGTAGGAGAAGCTACAACGATGATAACTTTGAAAGCAGAGAGCATCTCGTCTTATCTGTGTGTGTCAGGTCTCTCTCTCTGGGAATCCTGATCTCCGTGGATTACTGGTGGACCACCAACGTGTCTCTGCGTGGCGTGGATGAGGTAAGCCTTTCACCTGCAAGCTATTTTGTGTTAGCACATCAGTTCCGGGTCTTTTTCTTTTTCTTCTACCGGCTCCGTGTGGACAGTCGTGTCTTACTTGTGTCCTCCCCTGCCAGAGCAGCCCATCCTTCCTGAGCCAGATGTCAGCCTGCCACCAGAGGGCGGCAGAGTGCATGGTGGAAGGCGCTATAAGGAACGGGGGGATTTACATCAAACTGGGCCAGGGTCTGTGTGCCTTCAACCACCTGCTGCCCCCCGAGTACATCGGCACGCTGCAGGTCCTGGAGGACAAGGCCTTGAACAGGAGGTACAGAGAGGTAAGCGCTGCCACGCGAACACGGCGTGTAGAGGAGGAAGAGCGGCGTGTGCGTGACTTCTCCCGTCTGTGTCGTGTGTCTGCGCCAGGTGCATGCTCTCTTCCAGGAAGACTTCGACAAAACTCCAGAGCAGCTTTTTAAAACGTTCGACTATGAGCCCATCGCCGCCGCCAGCTTGGCTCAGGTGCACAAGGCCGAGCTGTTGGATGGGACCCCCGTCGCCGTGAAGGTGATCAAAGAGACTCTTATAGAATGATGTTCGAGGAGGAGAGTCCTCGGTATAAGTGACTGAAAGCAGGTTTTGTCGTATTCTGGTCCCAGGTGCAGTACATAGACCTCAGGGATCGGTTTGACGGCGATATCAGGACATTGGAGATCCTGCTGGATATCGTGAAGTTCATGCATCCCAGTTTTGGATTCCGATGGGTGCTGAAGGTCAGGAAACGGTCAAAGAGGGATATGTTTTCAACAGGACAACTTGAATTAATCGTATTCACACTGAGCATTGAAATGTCACTGTATTTTTACAGAACGACTGCAGTGGGTACGGTCAGCACTCTCTGCAACATTACCTACATTTTCATGGGCAAATATTTAATTCATCAATCTGATCAGATGGATAAAATGATGTGTGTTTCTATGGTTGACAGATTCAATACATTCTAAACCTTTGTGGACATGCGCAGTCCACTCATTCAGGCAAACAAGGTTTTTCTAAATTTATTTTGACTGTTTTTCCAACACAGTCCCGTTATGTTTTGCTGCTTCTATTATTCACATCTTCCCTGTTTAAGGCTGGTAGCCGGTACAAAGGAGGATCCAAATGCTTGACTCAGTTCACAGGTTTATTGAACAAACAGTGTCTGTGGCAATGACCACAGCAAAAGTCTTTGGGTAAGAAATAACTGAAACTAGCAGAAAACACTGTGAGGCTTTACAGCAGCGGAAACAGGATCTGAGCTGATGGTCACAGAGGGAGAAGAACCTGCACTGGAATGAGGCATGTGAGGAGCTTAAGAGCAGGCAGATGATGAGTTACACAGGTGAACAATCAACTCAGGACATAATGAGGGGTAGGGGGTATGAATCCAGCCCTTCAGAACGAGAGAAATCAGATGCTGACTCGCCAAGGAAGCGCCAGATAAATATCCCATGATGCTTTGCGTCATCCTATAATGCTTTGCGTTATTTCAATAGTGAATCATGGCGACCCCCCATAGCAGTGTCTATGGGTTTGAACAGTGTGTAATACAACATGAAACCACAACACTTTCCTTCCACGACGAGAGTAATGTTGGCATATTGCCATGCCGTGCTAACGTTGCTCGCTAGCTTTCATATTTCCTGCTAATGTAGCCGGTATTTCACATCCCTATGATAATAAAGCGACAACACAATATTGCTACAAGTAACGTTATCTATGTTCGTTCCGAACGTTAGGGCCCTAGCTAGCTGGCCCTTACGGATCCAAGTTTAAACGATGCAGTGACCAGCGAGGGATGTCCCGATTCCTAGGGAAGGTTACGAAGGCCCAACCCATTGTGGTTTCATTTCTAGGGCTAGTGATAGTGAGTCAGGGCTAGTGGTTGTGAGTAGGGGCAACATTGGGATTCAGACTAACTATAAAAGAGGATAAAAAAAACACCCTAATATTTCAGACTATAAATCACCACAGAGGAAGATTGGTGTTGTCGTCAGAAGAAACTAAGGCAAGGTACAACAGCAAGATTGTTTATGTAAATCCAAAATAATAAGGGGCCAGGAACTGAACCCTGTGCCACACCACGAGTCAGAACAGCTTTGTTAGACATACAATTACTGAAATAAAGAAACTGGCCTCTGTTGACAGTATTGCTTCTGAACCAGTTTTAAACATCACCTCGAAAACCTCACCTGGACAGCATGGCTCCACTGCTTTGGTGACTGGATCATCCAGGCTGCATGCTAACACTGCGTCTGACCAGATATACCTAATAAAAGCGGGATAACTCGCCGTGCTGCTGGCACGTCTGCGCCAGGCGGCCATCTTACCACAGGCAGCTCACTCACTTTTAACACTGATTTAATGCAACATGTAGTTTTTAAATAACCATAAGTTGCTCATTTTTATACCGATTTTCAAATCATTTTATTTGTTGTAAATGTCAGACATGTGGTTCAGCACCTGCATTATTATGAATTATTATAACCGCAAACTTTAGCATGAAAATAAACTGACTGGGGCCATTTTATACGCATGGGCAATGCAATTATGTTGAATCAATGTTTTTAATATGTTTGAAATAAAACTGACTTGAGCATCGGAGATTACCTCATACAAAACATCAAAAAATGCATGAAAACGTTTAAGTCTAATAAGTTAAAAGTTACATTTAATGCCCACCAGATGACGTTGTGGTAATGTTAAAAGATCAATTCTTCTCACAGAATAATTTTTTCTAAACAATTTGGTCTCCCAAACATTCCCTTGGGCCATCACTGCTTATAATAATGTGATTTATATAACTATTCATTCGAAAAATCTCTTTTCTTCAGATTCGAGTTTGTGGTCAGATGGCTGCCAATGATGCTATGCGCCATGAAGCGTGTAGCTTTTATTATGTATGTCTATGCATCTGAGCTTTTGTCCTGCCATGCATCAACCTTTCCTCTCATCTCTGCAGGACCTGAAGGGAACTCTGGCTCAAGAGCTGGACTTCGAGAACGAGGCCAGGAATTCGGAGCGCTGCGCAGAGGAGCTGAAGCACTTTAAATTCGTAGTTGTCCCCAAAGTTTTCTGGGAGCAAACTAGTAAGGTGAGCTTTTTTCCCCCCGCTGGAAACAGTACCTGCGCTTAACCCCACCCACCTTCCTCACCAGTTTTACCTTTTCTTTCCCAAAACGAAGAGGGTGCTGACGGCAGAGTTCTGCCACGGCTGTAAGATCAACAACGTGGAAGAAATTAAGCGTCAAGGAATAAGTTTGAAAGATGTAAGACCATCACGTTTTATTTAATGTTTTATTTACGTAGATGTTAAATGGGGAACTCATCGTCTGTTTCTCAGACTGCAGATAAGCTGATCAGAACATTTGCAGAGCAGATTTTCTACACCGGTTTCATCCACGCAGACCCTCATCCTGGAAACGGTTGGTCGCACACACCGATTAAAACTTTATGTCCCGGGCTCTGTTAGAAACCAGGACTCTTCAGGTTTAAGCTACGGAAACTGCTAGTGCACAGACATCAGAGATGATCATTTCCCAGACCAGCAGCTCTGTCAGTCTGATGGTCGTCCTCCCAGTCAAACTGGGGTGATGACATGTTTTGGACCAACATGGCGCTAGAGTTGAGATAAATGTCGTTAGTGAGTGGATTCATGTTCCTTCTCCTTTAGATACACAGAAAGTTGTGTAAAAGCTTTTTGACTGGACTCTGACTCACTGGCAGATAGTTTACCCGGGTTTCAGACGTGTTTCAGTCTTTGGTTTGAATGCAGAAATATAAGCCGGGGGTTTAATACGGAGCACAAGGGGATATGGAAGAAAAAACATGAATAAATATTAGGAGCACCAAATGTCCTTGCACGCTTTTAGAAAGCAGAGATTCCATGAAACAGGACGGAGAATTTCTTCCTCATATTCTGCTTAACACGGAAAAAAAACTAGAGCCAGACTGGGGAAAGCCAGAAAAATGTTTTTAATTAATTTCAAGGGATATAAGGACCAAACAAATAGTGAATTATGTGTTCCGTCAATGAGGTATAAAGTGAAATAATTCTTTTTCTCGTAGTACTGGTTAGACGAGGTCCTGACAAGAAGGCGGAGTTGGTGCTGTTGGACCACGGCCTGTACGAGTTCCTCAGTCAGCAGTGAGTGCTGCACCAGTCTGCCGCATGAAAACCTCCACAGGCGCCTTATCAGCTGCTCTAACCTCGACCTTTGACCTCAGGGACAGAGAGGCGCTGTGTAAACTGTGGCGGGCCATCGTCCTGAGGAACGAGGCGGATATGAAGAAGTTCTCCACTGCGCTGGGAGTCAGCGGTGAGGAGCCGTAGAGGCCGATCCACGTTGCTGCAGGGCTCCTCCTGATGTTTTTCCTCTTGCTCTGCAGAGTACTTCCTGTTCTGTGAGATGCTGCTGCAGCGACCAATCAACATGCACAAACTGGGCCTGTCCAACATCCTGAGCAGAGAGGAGACGGCCTACATGCGCGACATGGCCATCAACCACTTTGAGAGCGTCATGCAGGTGCTAAAGTCGATGCCGCGGCCAATGCTGCTGGTCTTCAGGAACATCAACACGGTGCGGAGCATCAACATCACTCTGGGAGCGCCGGTGGACCGCTACTTCGTCATGGCCAAGAGGTTCGCAAACCCTAAAATCCTACGCATGAAAGAAACCACTGCAGGTTATCATGGTGATATATTGATGGGCCAGCTTTGTGATACCAGCTAGTTTACCAGACTTAATATTGAGCATTAATTCTGCACTGTCTTTCAACATTTTCAGATTTTTCACTCGTTTTCAGCCCGGCTCTTTTATCAGTTTTGAATGGAAATGTTTTTTTAAGCCACTCAACATTTACCTTTTTATATTATCCATGCATAAAAAGGGACTGAAATGACAAGATGAACATGAACATTATGTCCGATGGAAGACGGAGAGATACAGAAGATCCTTCCTTCCAGCAGCTATCAGGCTGAAGAACAAAGCCCTCTATTAATCCCATAGGGACATTTTATATTGTAGTAGTAATTTTATTTATTTTTTGATGATAATAATAATATTAATAAAGTATTTCATTAATTTCATAACGGCTGTGGATTGCAACTTTAGACACTTTGCTACCAGAAGCTTCTCACAAAAAATAATTTGTTCCAAATTCTTTCGTTGCATCTGTAAAAAAAATACGTCTGTAATTTCATTTCTTTGTCATTTTAAAAAATATTTACAAAAATAAACAGAAAACAGATTACACATTATCAGGAATAGCTTGTACACTTATGAAGCTCCTTTTGGCAAAGCAAATTTGTTTGGCACAACATGGCAGACAGACCATCATTCTGCTAAACAATAAAAAATGAAAAAATAAAAGTACTTATTTAATATTACAGCTTTTCCATCAAGAAGGAAAAAAGCATCTGTATCGATGATAAGTACTTTAACCTTATGATATCATACTGACATGAAAAATGCAAAAAACATCCTAATGTCCTGCACCACTTAGAGGATGTAACAGATAAGCTTGACTTAAAAAAATTAACCCAGAGAAAGATGGAGCTGCTCTGAGTATTCACTGGCTTTGTATTATAAACTTTTTTTTTTTGTAAAGATTTCCTCTTAAAAGGGACTAAATCTAAGTTTCTACTGAAAAATATTGCTACAGTAGTCTTTTTATTTGACACTTTACAATGAAAACATGGTTTTATGAGCAGACTGACACCTCAGCAGTTCAGCGCCGGTGCATCTATAAGCCTGTATCTTATTTTCCTGAACCTACCTTGGGTCAGAAGTTCCCGCTCTGTTTCTGTGGATGTGACGTCTAGCGTGTTCATGTGAAATGGTTTCAATTACTTTACAGTATTGCTGAAGGCAATTGGCAAACAATTACAAGCATAATCAAGATGGATTTTCTGGATAAAAGTAAATGTAAATGAAAAAATTTGATGTTGCAAAGATTTGGCTTTATTGAGCGCAGAATAATTTGTTGGAGAAGATGCTGGAGTGTGATGACGGCATGATGTAACCTGTTGAAAGTGCTGTTCTCCAGCGAATGCTGCACTAACCCAGCAGGGCCTCGTAAAAAATACAGCTTTCCTGGTATTATTATCAGTTACTTATTACTAGAATTAGGCCTACTTTTATAGGACTTAGTTAACTTTTTTCTATCAAACATTCTTTCCTCTTTTATCTTGGACGCTTCAGTGCAGCTAAGACCCATAGATGGCAGTCTATGGCATTTAATGGAATTTCACAAACTAAGCAACTACATACAGTCCCTTTTAAAGAAATGAGTTTTGACTTTAATTTTTGAGTTTATACTTTGATTTAAAAAGCAAAAGGACATTTTCTGATCAGATTTGTGGACCTGGTGGAGCTCATGAGTAGGACGTCAGAAGGAAAAAAAAAGCAAACACTGTCCAGCTGGAAGTTGATAGTTGCTTCATTTTCCCAGAAGGCAAATCTCTGTTTGCTTCCACATTAGTGTCTCCTTGCACCTTTACAAACTTTTTCTTTACTGGTTTGTTGTTGCAGTGCAGTGCGTGGCTGGGGGAAAATCCAAGCAGAAAAGGAGGGAATTCTGCCTCAGCTGTGGATCTTCCGCTGGTGGAGGACAACATGGGAAAGCCTTAAATTTGAAGTGGCTTTAAGGTGCGCTTGAAATGAATTAGTGAGGATGAAACCATAACTAACAGATTGATTAAACGACGTCCTCCTGCAGATCAGAGACGGCCATGATGGGTCTGACACGAGCCTTCCTGAGGCTGCTGGAGATGCTGGGTGTCACAACGCTGGACGCTGACTTGTACGACTACCTGAGATAGTGACGCCTCAGCCGCTGGACTTGCTGCTGGTCCTGGTGCAATTCATCCCACTACCAAATCACAACCAGTGTCACGATGGGCGTGAGCGCACTGAGCCGCTGGACTGCGACACACTGACACAGCCCCGCTGGTTTTAAACCTTTTAAAGACAACTTTTATTTTTAAAAGAAACTAGCTATGTTTATCAGTTTTATAAAGTCATACGATGTTGTACGAACAACATGGAACCGAGTCTGTGCAATCTATATGTATGTGTGTAGCTACAAAACAAAGACACATCTAACTAAAATTCAGTGTTTCAGCCTCATTCGTCTTTAACGGACGTTGGCCGTTAAAGGAACGGTCCTCTAAAATCATGTTGGCTGAAATGTTCTACCTCCTCACTGTCAGACATTCGTTATTAAACGAGAATAAATCCAAACAGGCTGATCTGGTTTTCTTTTTTTAATAGAAAATATTCTAAGAAAACACATTAATTCTCCTTTTGTCTAGCAAGTACAAAACCGATGTCTGCGTGAAGATGATCGTAACAAAAGCTTTTCCTCTTTCACAAATAAAACAGCACTGATAGTCTGGAAGAGTCAGGAATGTTGCGCTCAGAAATGAGCCGTTACTCTGTCGATATCCAGGACGTCGTCCAGGATCTGGGGGGGAGAAGAGGGAGAGGTATATAGGGAGAGAAGATTCTAGCACATGGCTGTCAAATTCGTTTAGACAGATTTCCGTCATATTTTTTTCATGTATAATTTAATTAATTTAAATATTTTTTTGTGTTTAACATATTTCCTAAAGATTAATAGAATAATTAAATTAATCTTTAAACAAATATTAGCATACAATAAATT
>JAVQJG010174824.1:0-10344 GCA_036024015.1 Craterocephalus amniculus
AAAATGCGCTTCATTCTAGCGGAAAAAACGCTCAAATCAAGCGAGTTGACACTCGGTATTCGCGCGTACAAATCTATGCGCGGACGCGATATGCCGCTGTTGGTGTGAACGCGGGGTAATAGTTATACATTACACCTTCCTCATCTCATACAATCAGTACCATTTTGTTGTTTGATTGATTTGGATCAATGCTGTTGGATCACTGATCACTGATTGATGATTGTTTTTATTTCTTTTGGACAATAATAACAACAGTCCATGTTTTTTAAATGAATGGTTTATAAGCTAATGATACAGTAGCAATAGTTACACTGATAAAAGTTGAGACAATCTTGGGATAAGAAGCACATGGATAACCATATCTGATGGCTCAGGCAGGTTTACTTCCAGTCAATATAAAACCTGAATAAACCAAACGGCAGAGCAGGCAGTGAAAGGGTCAAAGTTTTGACCTCACCAAAACAAAGTTGAAAGGATTTTTGAGTTCTTATCTTGGCTTGATAAAACAAAACAAGCTGTTTTTACAGAGCTGACTGACTATGACCGTCCAAACACAAAATGTGTGAGACTGTCTCACAGTTAAAAATCTTCTGAATCCCAGGAAAGTTCAGCTGCTTCATGATGTTACACCCAAATGCCCCAGGGAACAGAGTTAGCCGCGATGCTAACCGTGGAGCTGGACGCATTAAAATTGTGTAACTTTTGTGTGGTAAACATGACGGTTTGATTATTATATCAGGGTCAAAAATCTTTTTATTTGCTTTTTTTCAGGCAAAATACATAAGTTTAGCTTTACTTTTTACTAGCCTGGTGTTTTTATAGTTTACCGCATCATTTCCCCTTATTTTGTTTTATATTTCCGCTAATTAAAAACTTGTATTTCTCCTGACTTATTCAGATGATGTGGAAAACATGTCAGCCGGCAACACTTTGAGCTGAGAGGAAAGCAGCAGACTTCAGAGTCCTGTGGCGTTTCAGTCAGCCGGTGGGAGAAGTGAAGTCAGGATACATGGCTATTGTCCCCGCCGAGGCATTCCCCTCAGGTTCCGACTTTTCACCAGGGAGACTTCGCTGTGTGTGTCTCTGTCAGTCAGAGAAGACACTCTGACCCTCGCTCCCACCTCAGCCACCGACCTTATGGCTTTTTGGATTCACTGAGGGGAAGCACAGGAAGAATCCAGATATGGTGAACAGGGGGGAGGTGGTATGGGACCTTTCATTGTGAGTGACAGAAATCCTTAACCTATTTCACAAACACACACACACACATACGCAGCTTAACGCATTTTTGGCAGGGGAGAAAGCTGAACCAGTGGGGAGGAGGAGGACGAGGATGAAGAGGAGGAGGAGGAGGTGTTCATGTGCGTGTGTGTGGCCTGGTTTTCTTCTCCCGGACAAACAATGCACCATTCAAGCACAACAAAAACTACAAAAGTATGCCGCAGCAGCTACAAATTGTTGCAGGAAGGACATTCAGAGGTTGAATTTCATGAAGTCGGAGGAGATAAAGCAAGATAACCCGAACAAGCTGCGAGGTCATTCCTGTGTGAAGCTCCTGAACACACAAGGAGGAAATTATTTACCAAAAGAAAGGACTCCGACAGCTGCAGATGAGTTGCACACACCTAAAACAACCACCTCCATATTTAAATCCCAGGAAACTATCAGTCATGGCTTGTTGGTGCGTAATGAGCATTCGTAAGTCGGCAACAACCCCTGTGAGGGTTCAGGCAGCGTGAAGTCATGCACCTCTATGAGACCTTCAAGAAAGTACTAAGAAGAGTTGGAATAATCCTTTAATTTATAGGTGGAATAAGCCAAAGCTTAGTTTTTTTTCCCCAAGCAATAACCTGAAAATCCTTGTAGGTGCAGACTTTCCTGCCTCGTCACTCAGACACTCTTGCAGCTATGCCGCTGTAACAGCTCAGATCAGAGCTATTGGGTAACTCTGAGTAACTCAATAACGCAGCTCAGCCGTGTGGAGTGAGCGGTGGTATGCACGGCCGGAATGTGCCCAAATATCTGAGAGGTAAGCCCAAAGAATAAGGGAAAAGAGACATAACCGCGGTAAGAGGTAGGAAGTTGAGGTAAACACAGCCTTTATGTGGGCCAACACATCCGAAGTCAATTTTTTCCCCTTTTTCCTTGTGACACTGTTCAAACACAACTCTCAATACAGTGAACCTGTTCCATGCAGGCCCCACCTTCCCAGCCTGTCAGCCATTAGCTCAGCTCTGCGCTCGCTTTATCAAGCGCTAATGTGTTGCCTGTGGACTTTTCACCCCCTTTGTGAATTTCCAGTGATATGCTAACTCTTGGAGAGCAGCCAGGCTGAGACACCCCCTCTTGAGGCGAGGGATGTTTGACTTGACCTGCCCTTAGGTTAAGTGTGTGGTCGGGGGCTGAAAACATCCATCAGTTCCATAAACTGAGCAACAACGCAGCACCTTCTGTAACCGTACAGTCACTGTTTGACTGCTGCTTCCATGTTCTCATTTTCTAATGATAGACCAGCTTCACCTTTTTTACTTGTCAGCTAAACAGTCATGACTGTAATTAATGTATATTACGATGCAGAGATACTACTTAATGTTAATCAGCTCTTGCAGCTGGAGGAGGACTCCAGCTTCAAAGCAACAGTTGCGTATCTCAATCAGCAAAGTTCTTCAGCGTGCACAAGTGTTTGAACTAAAGTTAGTTCATCTAATCCCAGAAACACCCTCACTGTTCGGGCACAACAACCAGCCCAGTGATGGTTGCCATTTGTCTCATTTGCTTCCAAGCCGGAGCCTAAAAACTCTGCTAGAAGCAGCAGGAAAGAAGTTTAAGTCTTAAATGGTCTTTTAATCCTTAGATCCCCGAGTGGCTTTTGGTCATATTTGGGTCATTATGTTGCATTTATTTATAAGATTGTCAGACCCTTTGCAAGCTTTGCATCTTCACCATCCAGCTTAACATCAATAATTATGCATCAACTGTCACAAATTAAATCAAAATGTTTTCAGACATGATGTTTTTATTTAAAAATTCTACCAACTCAGAATTGCAAATGACTAATTTCTCTTGTCCCGTGTGGTTGTCCCAGGATGTAAGGGCTGAGGGTGGAGCGCCAGATGTTGGCTTTGCCGCTTTGATCCGAGCCGCTCAAACTCCGAAGGTTAAATCTAAATTGGAAAACGAAGAACTTTGAATTTACTTTTTTTTAATGTGTTAAAAAGCTCCAGGATAAAAGTGTGTTATGACAATAATAAATGTCATTGACAAGAATATTTTACTTTAACTTGTTTGTAAATGCATTATTCGGTGGGGGTTTTCAGGCTGTTTTAAGAGATTAAACAGATTTTTCTCTGAGTGCATACTGTATACTGTCTGCCATTCTTGCCAGTCTGGATCATCTAAGTGAACTCATGAGGGCACGGCAGGTTTCATCTGTCTAAATCAACACTCCTTTGAGGAGGAACAAAGGACTAAAGGCAGCTTCTCTTAGGCCAACCTGAATTGTGGGGGAGCAAATAACTTTATTATAACACAAAAGGACAGAAAATGAATTTTGTACAGGATTAGTAGTACGAACGCCTCTGCGGTATCAGATAAAGCCATGCACAGCCACTGAAAACAAGATCCTCACATTTTATCACATGTTAGGCTTCCTAATCCACTGATTTGACCCAATTTCCCAGGAGCCTGATAAACCACTCTGCTCAAACAGAGAAATATTAAAAGCATATTAAAAGCAAATGGTGAAAGAATTATTCAGCATGAAGTGGAACACAAACAACCTGTCAGATGTTAAAACTGAGACATTTTAGGATTTCATGGAAAATATGAGCAACACATCTCTAAAGAGTCGGACAAAAGGCTGGAAAAGTTCACTGAGGTCAATAATGACGGAAAATAGAAGGAGCACATTAGAGAGGTAGAGCCTCTTCGATGTAAAGATGGACAGATATTCACCAATCTGCGACAAAATGTCTAAAGATTGTGGAGAAGATTCAGAGAAATGGTCCTCAGCTCTTTACAGCTTCTGTGGAGGAAAATTTTTCTGAACTTTTTCCTCAGAAATTGCTCTCGGATAGGCAAACTTCTGTTTATCTTTACATGAAAGAGGCTCTAGCTCTCTGAAATGATACTTTTATGTCATTGCTGACCCGGTTAACCTACTCACTGGTCAAATTTCGAGTATTCTGTATGTGTTGCATGTATAGTGTATTTGACAATAAAGCTGACTTTGACTTTGAACTAAGGAGAGAAAGATATATCTTTTTAAGATTTGCAAATGATTGCATTCTGTTTCTATTTACATTTTACTCAGTGCCCCCCATGTTGTATTTATCTATTTGCTTAAAAAGTCAACATACAAGAGTTTTCCATGAACACAATAGATAAACAAGATGAATTTCTGAGCGACCACTGTCTGAAGAACGATGCTCATTAAAACAACTCAAGAAACATCAAACCAGAATTAAATTACTGTATGGCAAATGTCTGCAGAGCATCATTTGGTAAGGAGGTAACCAGCAACAAAATTCGATTCACGTCTATTTAAAAAAGCCACAACCTGACTCACTGATGTTCTGTCTGAAAGCATGCCTTCAGGCCCAACTTGCACTCTCACAGTGACACAGTGGAGCTCACTTCACACTGGATTACAACACGCTCCAACTTCACATTGTAGAGTACTGTTGACTTTTTGGATTTTTTTCTAACGAGGCAGCTGCAGAAAGTCTTGATGAGTCGATGCACCTGCACGCTGACAAACTAGAACCTGCTGCTGCAAAAAAAAACATTATTAAATTACATTAAAAGCTTATTCTCTTCAGTGTTTGACTTTGGAGGAAAAATAAACAATCTGAAAGGTTAAAAAGCAACCACATCAAAGAGGGTTTCAGAACAATGAGGACCTGAAGCTCTGAGAGTCAAAAGCAGCATTATGGTCACATTCCAAGACATGCTCATATCTAATAAAGCAGAGGCCCAGCTCTTCGGAGTGCAGCCTGTCCACTGACAAATTTCCCAGGCTATCTGCATTCTTAAGATTCCCATGTCAGTCACTCAGGACACCGAACAACCTTGACGCAACGCTTTATGTCTTGATTTTCAAGACATATCTCTCTCTTTATGTTAAAGAAGGAAAACCACATCAGTAAGGGCGGCAGTGATATTCTACAAGCTAAACAGCCGCTCAACAGTAAGAGGAGTGTGTTCATCACTCCGACAAGCGAGGATTCAAAGATCAAACATCCCAGAGGGAAGTCTGGATCATTTAGACTATAAAGGCCAAGTCAAGGCATGTGTCAGGGAAATGATTGCTCATTTCCCAAAAGTTGGAATCTAAGAAAGTGGAAAGGTTTTCATGCCATGTCTGCTTCTCCTGCATGATCTTCAGTCATGATCTGCAAAAGTCATGAAAAGAATTTTGCCCAGCCGTGCATAAAATATGCCACACAAACATATGTGAGTATTTATCTCAAGTAACAGGGTCTCAACATCTTCTAGGTTTACTGTAAATGCTTGAACATGACAGATAAAAGAAGTTCTTTACTGCATCATGCATTTAGGGGCTGAACTGCGCTGCATTCTGGCAGCTGGAGGCTGTTTTTTTAATATTGTTAAGGTTTAAAGTGACACAGTGTCATTTTCAGACTACAGATTATAGCCTTTTCTGTGTCACTGTCTCCTCTCCAATATGTTAAAAACCACATTTAGATTCAACCACAAAAAGTTCATACCCTCTGACAACCTGTGGAACTTCCAATTAGGAGTAAACTTGAAACATTTCATCTTTCTGGATGATATAAACCTAAAGCTCATGTGGCATAGAGCCGATTTGACAAATCCTATAAGACTTTTTTTAGCTCTTCATATGCTGAGATTTTACCTGCCTTAACAGGTCAGAGCAGCAAGAAAAGCTGGCTCAGGCGCAGATGCATATGCACATCCCATCAACAGTCAGCATAATGCCAAAGATGAGTTTCTTTCCATTCCTCTTTTCATTGCTGAATGAATGGGTACGTAACCCCCCCTGCTGATGACGTGGGCTTCATGTGGAAAGAATTTGCATTCAGGTGTCTTTTCTGCAGCTAAGAAGAGCAGCTCGTTAGATCCTTTCCCAGGTCTATGGAGGCTCCTGGGATGTTTTTCCACTTCTTTTAAGCCGTAAGCTGACTCAGGTGTTGAGTACCGGCTTTCCAAAGCACTTCAAGAACATGTCAGTGTAGATTTTGACAGAAAATAAGAGGTAAAACACATCTTTCTCGACACCAAACTTTGACTTTTCATGGAAAATAGTTCACTCGTTTTTAAAGTTCTTATTAGATTTTAAAGAGCACTATTGTGAACCAAAGGCTGTTCCTCTATCCTAATTCTTGTTGCCTGGATATTAAGCACCAGTCAGATCTATCAGAGATTCATGAGAAGGACAGACTTTGACCTTTCACTTAGCTGATCCCTAACAGACCACAGGAAGAAGCTTCTCATCTTCTCCTGGAAGTGTTGATGGGGGCATAAACTTTTATCTTACACGTCATAATACTTACAAACACCCCTCCATCAATATTACCAGCCAGATTATACTTCACCTTCAGCTGACACTTTAATCCCCATAATGAATGGAGACAATGGCTGGGGAGGAATGACGTTATGCCGATGGCTCTGTCAGAGGCCCCGGGGGGATACAGTAGATGAAGAGGCAAAAGTGAGACAAAGAGGGCTTTCATCAGCAAGACAATATCAGAATCTTCAATTAGTATAGGCCAGACCAGAGTCCATGGTGCCAGCGCTTATTGTTCTCCAACAGTCCACTTTGGCACAGAAAGCCCACAGGTCATGGTCTTCCTCTGTTTCAGCTTAAGCAGAGGCATGTTCTAATCCACGTGATGGGGATTTGGTGAGCCAACCTGACCTGAAACAAGCGAACTTAGTGAACCAGGAGGGTGATGAAGACTGTTATCACACCAAAGAAGAGATGTTTTACTCCAACACTGAATGTAAGAATTTCTGAAATTATACTGTATATGGTTTCATGAAAGGTCTAAAATCAGCTTTTCAATCCAAACACAGCAAGTTTACAAAGAAATCAAAGTCTTTAGTTAAACTCAACTTGAAACTTAAAAAGTTGAAAAATACTTTAGTAAACCATTTTTATTCACTTATTAATGTATTTATTCTATTGAAAAGGTAAAAACATACAAAAATAAATAAATGAAATCTTGTGTACGAAACCCTCTCCTGTGTCTCCTTTTTTCTAAACAACTTCAGAAGGCATTCACAGAAATGAATTGTATGTTTCAGGAGACTGTCCTGTAAGGTGCTACAACAGTCTGTATCCTGCAGGCTGTGTGGGACTACTGGTTTTGATAGTCATTAATACTGAGATAATTAGAATATTTTATTTCTAACTAACTCAAAGGGCTCAGCACCGCATAGCAGGAATAAACACTGAGCAGCGAGCTTTTGTGCAAACTGGTGAAATGTATAAAAAAAATCTTTTTTTGACAGCCAATTGTTTCTATTTTTCTATTTTAGGGTCTCTTTGATGTGAGTCAGTAAATGTGCATTAAAAATGAAAGGGGTCAGGCCCACTCTGCATAAATTAGTGCATGCACCAAGATGCTGCTTCCATCATCGGAGTCAGGACTCAAAAATAGCTGCAGTTACATCAGTAAATGGAAAAATGGGTTTATAATAAGTGTAACTATCAGCACACAGACTACAAGCAAAGAAAAAATATCCTTTCCAAGCACAATTTTCAAATGTGAGGTCATTGAACATAGATACTTTGCAAAAATGAAGGAAATGACAAAACAGCCCATCATGACGATTCTTGTCAAGTTGAATGAAAGAAGCACCATCATAATGTCCATCATCAGTACCAATAATATTCTGTGTACTGCAGCTAAAACCCCATAATGCCTTAAATTTAATGCTAACAAAGCTGGAAACCTCTTTTTCAGGCTCACTTCATAATAAATATCATATATCTGTGTTGTGTTGATGCCAAAGTTGAAGTTAAAACTGTCTGACACGTCAATACACAAAATATAACACTCAATTAACATTGTTGTTAGAATCTGTTCTAACTGTGCTGAATTTTTCCGTTTGGCTTTCTCTGCAGAAACTTTCAGATTCTCTTACGTCCGTTATTTCCTACTTATTGGTTTCGAATCAATAGACTTTAGATCCAAGTTTATGATGGTCATCTGATCCCAGAACTGTCAATGTGGGAAGTAATCTGTAAAAGTATGGACTACCTGAAGGGATATTTCTGTCTGATTGCACCTTGTACGCCTTTTTTTCTTTTACTCGGCTGGACCCATTTAAAACAGGAAACATCAGGTTACAAAAACCTTTACACAGCAAAGACTGTTACCAAGCTCAAATAATAAGGTTATAAAATGCAGTCGTGAAACAAGGGGGTCCTGTTGAACATGGCTCTAACTTGACTTTCATGGGATGTTTCAGCCAGTCAAGTGGCCAATGAGGAAGGGATTTAGACTACAAACCTGCCATGCTACCTCCAACCAATAATGCCTCTGTCTCGACAGACAAATAGCCCTGCAAATCTTTCAATAGACCTCTAAATATTTATCATCCCCATGGATGGCCGATGTTCCTCCTCTCCAAGCTCCTCAATGGATGGCACAGTGCCACCTGGCCTGTAACAACCACTGAGTGAATAGAGAGCGCCCTTTATTGTCTACAAGCTCATGATTCACGCAACAATTAGCAGCTTCCAAGTTATGAGCGACCAAAGAATTTACTTTGTGAAAATCCAGCCTCGGCACAGGATCAAACAAGAGGCAAAGACTTCCATCTTTCCATTAAAGTGGATAAGGACATGTTGCCATGGAGGTTTTCCCCAGCACACGAGACACCTCAAAGCAAACATACGCATTTACAAGGCTCAACAAATGATAACAGGAACTGTTCTTTCATTCTCCCAGTCTTTTTATCCAATGATCCCAAATCAAATGCACCTGGAATACTCGCGTCTGCTTTTCCAACGTGTACAGTGAGGACAGTTCATGTCAGTGAATTCCATACGTCCACCAAAGTCCTACTTCTTGCAAACCCATAGGAAAGTAAAGGCAAATCCGTCTTTTGTCACAGCAGCTCTAGCCTTGATGGTAATCTCCCCGTCCCATAGGATTCTCCTCAGTTCACACCCCCATGGTGTGAGATTTGTGAGTGGGTTAAAAGAGAAGTGCCCACAGACATGGCATCTCTTGAAGGACGGGTGAAGGAGTGGAATTCAAGGATGTCTTGAAAAGCGGTCTGCACATCATGAGAGTCAATCAGAAGATAAGCAGACGTGGAGAGCGAAAAGAGGGATAAAACAGCAAAGTGAGTTTCCAAACGCACAATGGCATTCCCGAGAGGGGCCTCGTGAAATGCTGAATGGTCTATTCATTCATTTAAAAGAAGAAAAAAAAAGAGAAACGCATTGGGTGGTTGCTGATACTTGGTTTAACAGTGCTCACATCTGACTTTTAAAATGCTTATTTCAGATAGAAATCTGCAGGGAGAGAACTTACACAGTGGAAAACGGATCGCATCGCAAAGAGGGACATAAGGCAGCCCATATAGTGTCCGATCAGACGTAGATCATGGATAGTGAAAAGGTGAAGGTATACATTTCTTAGGACAAGAGAATGGAAACGTGGGGTGGGGTGGGGAGCAGGAGCAAGGAGGGGGCGGGGGGGGGGGGTCTCTAGTTTCATGTCTCTCTGTGTTCAGCAGGCTGTCAGTGAAGACTAGTGAACACTACCTAAAGCTGAAGACCGGGACAAAGTGCCAGGTAGAAAGATCCGGTTTCCCTTGCTACGGCCAAATACGGCTTTGTAGTGGAAAAATCTGCACCTGGTGGCCATGGAAACCAGTTTTCATCCAGACTAAAGCCAACAGTGCTGACAAACTGACCACCCAGAGTAAAAGTGTGCCCTGCTTGGACAGTAAAAATTTCCTAACAGGACAAATGGCTCTTGGCACAGTGGTTTGGGTTGTGGGTAACTAGTCCACCTGTTTACCATTCTCACCCCTGACAAGTGTGTTCTGCTTCTTAGAGGTGTTTGGGTACTTTTTCCAAAAAAGGACAAATTGATTTCAGCAAGATATCTAGTGGATTCACAATTTACTCATTATACTCTTGGGTGGGAATCCAGTGTCGCCACTTTTTTCTCCTTTTCACATAAGTCATCTCTATTGATCAACTCTCAGACCAGCAGAGTGGATTTTAGAAATGTTAGAAAGGTTTGAATAAAGGCTTGTTACGGAACATCAAATATTTATCTATCTATCTATCTATCTATCTATTAGGCTTTACACGATCAGGATTTTAGGGGTCGA
>JAVQJG010174833.1:0-10877 GCA_036024015.1 Craterocephalus amniculus
AATTATTATAGAATTATACTACTCTAAATATTAACACACCCTCATTCGTGAGGTTTCACTTAAAAGATATTTCTTTACTAACAACTTAAATTTAGTCAATTATGCTTAATGCATCATCAAAATATTTAGGAGGAACATTGAAAGCAGACATAGCTCTATACATTTTTTTGCCATAGTTTGACTGAGTCTTTGGTAGTAAAAAATTACCTCTGATGGCTTGTCTTGTGCTATAGCAATGATTTTGAGAGAGGTATGATAGTTCTTTATATAAAACCTTTGGAGTTTTTGATATGGCTATTTTTCTTATAAATACTAATAATGAATAAGTTAATCTATCTGTTACAATTAACCAGTATAGATTTCTATGCATCTGGTATACATTTGTTCTGACACCACATTCAAGGACAATCCGAGCGGCTCTATTTTGTACTATCTGGAGTTTATTGATGGTTTCTGATGTGGCATTTGACCAGACCACGGGGTAGTAGTCAAGATTTGATAGAATTACAGCCTGAATCATTAGTTTAGTTGATTTTCTGGACAAATATGACTTACATCTGCGTATGACCGTGATGCTACTTCCCATCTTACTGACTATTCTACTTATATGTGTTTTCCATGAAAGTTGTTCATCTATGACAACTCCGAGCAGTTTGGTCTCATGCACTTGATTTATACGTACCCTGTTGATTTTAAGATTTAAATGCAGATTTTTACTAATACTATGATGGGAACCAATTATCATACAGTTAGTTTTAGATACATTCAACACCAGTTTGTTATTTATCCATTTCTGAACTGCTTTTAAATCTTCATTTAAAACTGAAAATAACCTTAAGTTAGAAGAAACAACCTGAGTAAAAAGTTATCATTGCACATTTAGACAATTTAGTTTTCACAGTCTAGCATGTGTTACAGATGTGTAAACCTGCCATGAAATTGTGTCTGATTTTCATGGCAGACTGATCTCAACATTAGGAGGGACATAAAGGTGGCCCTGTAAGAAAAACTGTTTTTTTTTATTTTTATTTTTATTTATTTATATGTTAATTTGCAGTATCATGCAGCCTAATATAGAGAAGAAAAAGTTAAACCAAAAATTTAATTTAGTGACCGATATCAGTGTTTTGAGGGGTCTGTATGAATACAGGATTATTTTGATTGTTTTTTTTAGGAGTTTATGAGTGAGCATTTTATGAGTTGAAACCAAAATAAATTTAAATATGTATTCTCATGCTTAGGCATCTCAAAGGACAGTGCCTCTCCATCTGCTTGTGATCCACTCTTTACTACCAGGCAGATTCACTTTTATCATTTAACAAAATAAAATGGTGCCACAAGAAACAAATACAATTTTTAATGGGTACAAACACAGTGATAAAAGATTGTTACAAAATGCCTCATAATCCTAAACATCGTAATTTGAAAAATCATATATTAGTGAGCATTTTGACTCATTGCAACTTTTCATCCATCCATCAATTTTCTGAACTGCTTAATCCAATTGGGTCGTCTCTCCAAGTCAGCAGGGTCGGCATGGAGAGACAGACAACCACGTGTCACGGGCCGAGGAACAGGGTCCGCTAAAATCTGATCCCGGGTACTGCTGGAGGGATGGAGACAGTTGGGCAGTATTAAAAGTCCATTAAAAACTTTATTAAAAAGCTTAAAGTCATAAAAATAATTTTAAAAAACCCAAAACAACTAAAAGTCCTAAAATATCCAGTAAAGAAAGGGAGGGTGATTAAAACAAGGCTGGAAACGGGTCTCAGCGGCCTCTTCTGGTGAGCTCCTTCCGCCCGGGCTGGGCCAGCTGCGCGTCCTGCAGCCGCCTCCTGGACCATAGGCCATCGTCGCTGGGGTCTCCACCTCATCTTTTGGCCGCCTCCCGTCCTCACCACCGCCTCTCACACCGCTCCATGTCCCTCGTCCTCAAATCGTGGTCGTCGTCGTCGTTCTGGATCCGGCTCACGCCGTCATCATCGTCATCATCGTCATCATCCTCATCATCCTCATCTTCATCATCACCATCATGGTGGAGGTGGCCAGCCAGCCAGCCAGCCAGCCAGCCAGCCAGCCAGCCAGACAGCCAGCCAGCCAGCCGAGGGTCCGCCGGGAGGCCAGCAACCCTCCCGCACCACTCCCCACCCTCGGCTGCCGTGTGTCTGTTCCTTCCCCCCTCCTGCTGCCTGCACACCGGCTCAAATAGTGTCCTTAATTGGCAGGGGAGGAGTCCTTCCACAGGTGCTGCCAATCAGTTCATTAAAACTCCCACTAGCTTGGGATAAAAACAAGTAAAACATGCAAGTAAAAATGGAAAAAAACACAGTAAAACCACGCTAAAACCAAGCTAGTGGGACACAGTCCAGTTCTGGCAGCACCTGCTCTTTCACCTTGTGACATTTACAATAAATCCATATCGATTCGATATTGATTAGAATTGCAACCCAGAGAATGGCATTGAATCGTAAGTTTCTGAACAATACTCAGCCCTAGTTAAAATGCAGGCTGTATGATACACTGCTAAGAGGAGGGGAGGTCTTGAATGGGGCAATCTTTGAAGTTCTGTTAGTGATTTAGTGATTTAATGTCAGAGTTTGTCATCATGAATGTGGTGTTATCATTCAATAAAGTTATCGAGGGCTGGCAAAGGCGTTTTTCATTTTTTTAGGTTAAATGAAGTATACAATTGCTGATGAGAATTTGCTGTTCCAGCAAAGCAAAAAAAGCAGTTTCCTTCCCCACTTTGACCATCAGGTATGAAATGACTGAGTTTCCTCACCCAATTTAAAAAGGGATGCAGCACAATGTCAAGTTAAAGATGCGCAGGCCTGAGAATTCTTATCTGAACTATTCCTCAGTGCAGCTGCAGAGCAATTCCCTGTGCACCAGAAAGTGACACTCCAGGCGTACATTGTACATTTTAGGATGGACACAAAGGACTCGTGACCAAAAAGAGATATGTGATAAGTTGGAAAAAGAAATGCATTGAAAAGTCATGTATTGTTGTGACTTTCAATACCAAAGCTTTCAAGCGTATATTGAATATATCCTCTTTAAAAAGATGTCATTTATATTCTTACTTTACATTTCTGCATCATCCGTGTAATTGTAATGATATTCTTGCCTCCCCATGTGCTTGCAGGAGTCAGCTGCGTTGGGGAGGATGGCGAGTCGGCCAGCATGATGGAGTGCCTGCGATGGGCTGGTCCCATGCCCTTTCAGATCAGAGAATGTCGGCTGGCTTGCAAGGACGACTGCACACTCACCGCATGGTCCAAGTTCTCTGAATGTGCCGGGTGCGGCAGCTCACGAACTCGCAGACGCTCGCTCACAGGTAAGCAAACCACTTTTCCTGTCATGCAGCGAAACCAAAGTATCGTTCAAGGCAGCTGTTTTATCTTTGTTAGCGGAACAATTGGATTGTCCTCTAAGGTTAGACATTCTCGTATTCTTGTTGCATGCTTTTATTGATATGGCTGGTGGTGACTTTGGAAATAAATTAAAGTGGAGAAGATGAAAGCTCTTGTCATGTCTGAGTGCGGAGTGTGAGGTCATAGTTGCTTCCAGGAGGAAGTGCACATCAGTACGGTCTGATCATTATCAATCTCACCGAGGCAGCAGACAGGATATATTCATTCTTCTTTGGGCAACACAAACTACAGCATATTCTTCGTGTCCTGCAAAGCTTCTGCTCTTTGACACGCTGATGTCTAATATACTGAAGCTTCTCACTCATTCAGTCTTTGCTATGTAAATGTTTCTACTGTCCCTCTGGTGTTCTGTTGGGTCTAAATAAGGTCTCTCACAGCTTGTAATCCCTTATTTCGGTGCAGATGGCAAAATCTGAATTACATGCTGTGGTTGCAAACCAGACTGGATACTATTTGTCTTCATGAATATTTTATCTGATGCCGGAGGGGTTGTAGTAAACATACCCGGTCTCCCTCTTTAATGCTCTTAGAAACCAACACATGGCATCAGAGTTAACTTTTCTTTCGGTGCGTTCCTGTTGGAAGAATGTGTTCTTGTGTTCATTGGCTTATAACAGTCATAATAGGTCAGTGCTTTAGCTCTTTCATGCCAACTTTACCGCCTACTTAAATTTCTCTGTCAGGGAGATTGATGGGAAGTGAACTAACTGTGGGCTTTAAGCTTCGGTATTTGGTTAAAGAAGTTGGCAGGCCAAGGTCTATACTTGGATATCTCAGCTATGTTATAAAGCCTCATTGAGCCCCAGCACAATATAGTCTCTGTATCTAAACTGAAAGTCCTTTTAAGTGCCACAAGGCTGTTTAATGAAATGCTTTTCAGCTAAAGTGCATGGCTCTTGAATTTATTTGAAGCATGAACATCCATTCATATCAGCAAAAGTCAGCATGTTTTAGTGGATTGGTAGGCATTAAGGACATTTTACAGTTTGAGTAAAGCACAGTTTATAGACAATAATTGGTCTGTATAGAGTTTTTTGTACTATATAGAATAGAATATGTATTATTTTCATAACTGATTATGCCATTTGTATATCATTTGAAAAAAAAAAGATTGAAAATGAAAAGTACTTTTTTAATCCCTTGAGGGAAATTGTAAACCTACCACCCATGTCACAAATTTGCTAAAGAAAGCATGACTGAAAGCATAAAACATTAAATTGACAGCATTGCCCTCTGCTTTCCATTTAGTCCTCTTCAAACGCTTCCATCTGTCTGGTCTCCTACACACACCTGTTAGGGGATACATGCACCACAGTCAATGTTACACCTCTGACTTTAAACTTCTTTCTCAATGAGCCTTTTCAAATTAGTGATTGTATGCGGTAATGGGTATTAGGACAGCGTTGGCTCTGTTTTCAGCAGCGTCTCTGAAGCTTGGAAAGTCCACAGTGGGGTTGCTGCCTTTCTATGAGTAATCTGCATGTTTGTTCAATGCGTGATACCTTCAGGATCTTCAATTCCACCAAGTCTAAAGACATGTAGATTAGGTGAGCTGGTGTTTCAAACTGCCTGTAGGTGTGAATCTTTTATTATATCTGATGTATATGTATCTTTCCACCATTAGGCTGCCCAGAATACACATCCTCTGTACACCTCTAATACCTCTTGCTGTGTGTGTTTGGATGCTGCACAGTGGTCCAAAAATACCAGCTCACTTATTTATTTCTGACTGGCTGGCTATAGATGGGGCTCAGGTGTATTTAATGCTCGTGGGCAGCAGCACTGGAGGGTGTTTTCACTGCTTGTTGTTGAATATATCTGGGGTTATATTCCTGTTTTGCATCTCATCGTTTACTGAGATTAATATACTGATATCTCACAGTAATATGGAAGATTGAATTCTTCTGTTTTATTTATCTCCTTCATTATTAACACAATTTATACCAGCGATTACACACTTACAAGATAATATACTTTTTTTTACACATGTTCTGATGCCATCCAAATCATGTCTTTGCTTGGGCAAAGGACAACTTAATTAGTTTAACTGAATTTCATTTAAAAATGCTAAAAGTGAAATTGGTTCATTTTTTATGTCTAGACACTTTCGTGGACATTGTTGAGTTGTAGCTATGCTTTCCACCACCATGTTGAGTGCTGTATTGGGATTCAAACGTTAAGTCGTGAGAATTATCTCCCCCACAGATCAGAGAGCATGGTTTGTGTGCGTGTGTCTGCAAGAGCTTAACTCCAGATAAATGGTTTAGCTTCCACATCCAGCATTGTTACTGCAACATTTACAATTGCTAAGGGTCCTCTTATTCTGGGAAAGCTTTTAAGTACCCCATGTGTATCATTTTACACTAGTTGTATATAGAATGCTTCAGGTTTAATGATCACTTTAGATTTTTGTTTTCTCGTTTCATGGTTCAATTTCATCTATTTATTCATTTTCTCTTGCAGATTTTGTATTTTATGGGTTTTTTAATGTTTTCCCCCTCTTTCTATTGTAAGCTTTTTTGTTTGTTTTATTTTCACCATGAAACTAAATGTATGTTTTTACATTCTGTTCGATATGTGCTAGATTTATGATAGTTGACAACTTTATTGAAGAAAAGGCATAAAAGAAATGGACTCATACACCCAGGATACCTAAGAAGAAAAGATTGTTCCAGTTCAACTTGGTACAAGGCAAGAGTGTTAGTGAAATGGATTCTTTGTACTTGTCATGATGATGTCATTATCCTGTATTATCATATCACAGGAAATGCAAAGAAAAATCAATCATCAATTCATTTGTTGCATGAATCAGCTGTTTCAGCTTATAATGCCAATTGTGAGGTACGTTATGAGGAATTCAATTAATTAAGCAACAATAAACTGTAAATGTCTCTTAATATTAGGAGTCAAACTGTGCATAAGTAGTGGTACATAATGGAATATGCAGTTACATGACAAGCTTTAGATAATCTCTTATACTTCCTTGAACAACTGTTTATTTATGTTTGTCATCAAAGATGATGGAACCAGTGGAGGCTCTGAAAGAAGGGAAAAAATATTCATAATCTTCTCATCAGCTTGTTGATATTCACTTACAGTACTGATATTTTTTATCCTAAAATATAATGTATTTTGCTATATGTAGGGGTTGTAAATGTTATTGGTTTCATGGTGTATATCTCTTTAATATTTTTTAAGCCTTTTCATCCTTTATAATACTTTTCAAATTATTGTTGTACACATTTCACTTTTGCGCTTACAGCAGTTGACAGTGTTAAATGAAAAAAAAAACTCTATAATGCTGATTATAGGCTACATCTAAACACTGAATAGCAACAAACTATGGTGAAAGAAATGCATCTATTATTTTAAAACAAGTTGCAAATTGAAGACTTAAATGCTGACTGTTTTGTGTGCCTTGGGCCTATAGTTGCTATTACCATTAATGTGTTATCAAAGTGAAGTGATGCCACACTGGCACTTTTCAATCAACCACCAGCAGTGGTGCTTCAATTGAACAGATTGTTGGTGGATTGCGGTATGACAGCAGTAAGTTCACACTCTGTGAGGAATGTTTGCAATAAGACCCACTTCAGAGACAGATGGGCACTCAGGAGACTGAGGACTCGGGAAACAAATAGGGGTGCAACAGTATAGCGGGAAAAGCAAAACAGCAGTGTAACTTTTTCTTTTACTGTGGTCATATTTGTGTGTCTATCCGCTTTCCATCTGGCTCAGGTTTGAAAAATCCTAGTAGTATGTTCATTTTACTGCACAGGAGGTATTTCACTTTGATTGTGACAATTACATTGTAATTAGTTTATACTTTGGAGACTTCAATTCATTAAAACGCTGACTGCCTTTGCTCTTTTGGGACAAGCAGGGCTCAATTTCAGGAGGCAGCAAGAAAATTATCTCTAATCTAAATCTGTATGAAGAAACAAACAATATGCTGCCATCTGTTCTTTTGATGTGCATAAATTATGTGTTATCTCTTTCCTTTTTAAAAAAAGTTAAATTAAATACATTTACAGATGGTAAAGAAAATTTGTGTACTAAAAATAAAATGCCAGCCATCCTGTTGAAAAGAAATGTATTAGTGGTATGAACATTGGCAGTGTTATTACAAAATGTAGCAACTTTAAAGTGCGTATGACACAATAATGACTTCATGTAATTTTGTAATCTAATAATTCAACATGAAAAAACAGGTGTTTCTGTGCCGTTATAAGTCAAACAGACTTGTTTTTACAAGAAGAGCGGACTTTGTAAAGAGCTCTGCGCAGCCGCTGGAAAATCCCCTGGCCATGCCTCAATGTCAGCGGGGGAACAACAAACTGTTTTATGGCATGATGAAAGTGGTCAGAACCAATAATGCTTCCAGCTGTCTAGTCTGGAACTGGTTTGTGTGGTGGAATCATCAGCTAGTTTTGGAGTGTGGTGATGCTGAGGAATATGGGGACATCACTTCTTACTGGATGGAACTGGACCATGTGGACTTTGTGTGAATCAAGTTGGAGCAAGTCTGAATCGGAAAGTGGCGGTTGAGAGGATTTATTCCTGATTAAATTGTAGCAGTGTATTTATAATGAAATCTAAATATTTAGCAACATTACACTGTGATAAAAATGCTGTGTAAATAATTACAAGTGAGATTAACATAGCCTAAAAGTTGTTGTAATATAAAGACAAAAAATAATTGTGTATCTGCCGGCATTCTGATGGCATTTTTTCTAGCATAAGAATGACCAAGATGTAATTTTGACCACCCTCTATATAACTTCTCTACCTTAAAACTCCGGACTTGTTTGACGGCAGAGTGAGATATATTATGTGCATTTATAAAACTGTCAGCCCAGCAGCACACCTCAGCTGAGAAACGCACTATTGAACTCTCACATCCAGGATGCCGTCTTCAGAGTTTGGCTTTGCTTCACATGCGTTGACATTATCGAAGGAAGAGACGAAACTATGGAGAACCAAAGAAGAGCAAGAGATAAGACAATAGTGTGGAGAAAGCTCATAGTACAGGTATGGATGCAAGATGGATGCTGGAATATCCATAGAAAGGGGTCGTGTCACTGACATATAGTGGGTATTTAAAATGTCAATTTTAAACAGTTTTGTCAAATAAGATCATAAAATCTTGCTTTTCCCCCGACTTTAAAAAAAAACTACAATAATTTTCATTCAAACAAATTTTGGTATTTTGTATGTTGAAGACAATAAAAAATATGATAATGTGGACGTATTCTGTAATGGGTGGTATGCTGTGAAGGTTTGATGCTGGATTTTCTGGATCTTCAAGAAGTTCACTAAGTTTCACTGGAACTGTAAAACGAGTTTTACCAAAAAAAGTGCTGAAGGGTTTTAATCTGTTGATGAAACATCCACAAACATCTGTAAGGGGTTTCTGCAGCAGCTGGCGTTTATGAAGGGAAACAGCCAGCAGGACAGGTGGAACAATATGGACCGCTGCACAACCCAAAGCTGCACCAGACAGCTGTAAGGATGCGGTGCTGGGTAGCCTACAGAAGAGAAAAAAAAAAGCCCAAAAAGTGTCCAGCACAGGCAGCAGGTGAGGCACATCTGTGTGCAGGTCCTGCAACAGGTGCAGAAGACCTGTTCTGAGCTCCTGGGATTTCTAAATCCATGTTAAATGATGTAGGTCACGAGTATCATCAAGCACAACTCTTACATATATCTAGTGTCTGTGTTCTCCATCACTTCAGGCTTATCCACTCCATTCTGCCTTTACATGTAAGCGACTTAGGCAGCACAATTTAGAGAATTAAGTCTATGTGATCAAAATGGCTGCGCCAGTGCCACAGATGTAACAATATTATGCAGATGTTCTTGCAGCTACTGTATAAATAATCAGGAATGGCTCTTTGTATTATAAAACATGGCAAAACATTTCCAAATCATGTAATCAACACTTTAAATATCTTGGCAGTGACAGATCTTTGATTTTCTTCAATGACTTTCTCTCTGACACTCTGTCAGTCTGCAGTGACCTCAGATGCCATGCAATAAAACATAACATTGTTTTAATTAAAAACCCTACACATATGTGACGTTTTACAGATGTAGCACATTTATTTGATCAGTAATTATGTTAGAAAACTTGTGTGTGATTTAAATGTTTTTTGGGGGTAGTTTTGTACTGAACTCTGGATAGAAACAATTTAGCTACCATTTAACAAATACAACAGTGTTCATAGATTATATTCCAATCCAGCCAGTGTTATTTATAAATTGTGTAGAGATTCCAATCCCGCCTGTAGGGTCTCTTGTCAAACTCATTATATATTCAATAGTGACAAGAACATGTAGAGGAGTTGACAGCAGATGCTTTTTTTGACCACAGTGTTAGAGCAGAACTAGTTCAATATTCAAACTGTCTGTGCTGAAATATGTTGAAGCATCCCATGTTTCTTCATCCTTTGTGAAAACGAAACACTTTGAAATTGTTGATCATTGTACTACTCAACAACATAATCCTGGTAAAGATGATGGGTGTAAAAACCGGTGAGTTGACACTTTTAGAAAACATAGTGGTGTAGTGTCATAGTAGTAATTACCTCCGCCATGGCCCAGAGGTTATGTTTTCACTGGCGTCTGTTAGTCTGTTATCTTTTTATCTGTCTGTCTGTCTGTCTTTCTGTCATTTAAATATTTTTTTATCATTCACAAGAAGAAGCTTCAATAAAATGGAAATTGAATGATCAGCACATCATATTACTTTGGGCTTGCACGTGCCATAGATTTAAGTCAATCCAATGGATTATTTCTCTAGCACTTTTCGTAAGGATACATTTTAGCACAAAATGTTTTGCTGTGGTAGAGGACCAGGCTCACACTGGACCATGGGAGAAGTGGGACAATTCCTGGTGACCTGTAGCTGAACGTGGCCTGACTGGCTTGCTTGTCAAATGAAATGAAATAAAATAAAATGACAGTGCCTAACCTCGGTGGGGCCGATTGGCCTGGCTCTGAAACCCGTGCACAGACAAAATAATTGTGTTTGTCACTAATAATGGTGATTGGTCAAAATAATGATATATATATATATATATATATATTTTTTTTTTAAAAAGGCTCCACAGCCTCAACCCCGCATCCAAACCGCACACAATACAGACCAAACGAACGCAGAGATTAGCTATGAGAGCCACCATTTTCCAGCTCTGATTGGTTATGAGTGCTGTCAATCTTTCCCACGTTGGTACAGTACAGATGCATTCTATTGGTTCTCAGGATGCCTCGTTTGAAATAAAAACAACCCTACTCTTTTTTCACTTCGCTGGTAGTTTTCCACACAGAGCCATATAATGATAGACAGCTCTGGCTGGGCTGCCTCTGACGTCATTACGCAGACGAACTATAAGAGGTCATAAAAGTGACTAGTTCATGTTATTGGGAGTTTTTTTATGTTGTATT
>JAVQJG010174859.1:0-20702 GCA_036024015.1 Craterocephalus amniculus
TGTGTGTGTGTGTATGTATATACAGTATGTTGTTTGTATTATAAATCAAAATCAAATCAAATTTTGGTTTATAGAAAAAAAGGCAGCCTATAAACAGAGAGAGAGAGAGCGCTTAATGATCTCCAGGGATTTGCCTTTATTCTTTTGCAAATTGCCCTTGCAAATATTCTTTTCTACAGGAAATGTTGCATTTGCATATTTGTAACTCATGAATGGAGCTGTCCAACCCTGGTGTGTCACATATGATGCTTTCTGTTGTCAAATACTTGCAAACTGTGAGAGTTCAGAATTGGACTCCTCCATTTCATCAGTGGGAGCCTAAATAAGACTATGACTTAATAAAAGCTTTTCTTCGCAACTTCATGGCAATAACCCTAAAACTGGCAACTAATTAAGTTATCAGTTTGGATTGCATGTGCATTACTTGCCTATGATGATGCACAGCATTGCCTACCATGTAAACCACAAGGCAATTATTTGTGAATTCAGGAATTACAGAATTCCTAATAATTACTTTGATTAGGAAAATTAATAATCGTTCCATGTCCATGTTGGATTAATTTCAAACAGAAACCAAAAGCAAAAAGTAAAAAAGTCAACATGTGAGTTTTAAACTCCATGACATTTCTGTTTTTATTTGTAAAGTTGGTTCAAAATGACAACGAAGGGAGGGTTGTTGTTTAGTCAAAATTGGACCAGTCACCATTCTGTGAGGAAGGATCACAGATGATCTGAGTCACTTTTTTACACAGCAGAAACTTTGGAAAGTAGTAAGTAAAAAAGAAACCAAAATCCATTTCCATTTAATTCTTTTCTCTTTTCTTCGGTACCCTGATATCCATCAACCAAACACCAACACTAACCCACACACAACCCTGCTGTTTAAATTACCGAGTTACTTTTCAAACAAATGATACCTGTGATAACACTTCACTGTTTACCTCCTCCCCCTTTTTCTCTTTCCTCTCCTTTCTGCTTTTATTTTCTCTTTGTGTGTGTTTGGACCCCCTCCCCTTATCTGAACACACAACCTCAGCGAACAGCAGTGCAGCCTGTGGAAGCTCAACTCAGGGTAAACTTTGCCTTAACTTTGAAGCTGGCCGTGTGAGTGCTTGTCCTAAGGGCTGCCTGGAGCACTCAGCAGCGGTGGCTCTCCAAAGAGGAGGTCAATGGGACAGGTAAACAGGAAGCGCCAGTGCAGTGATTGACAGCCTGTTTAGACACAAAGAGATGGATACTCTGAGAATGCAAGCATGCTGACAAATGACTTGCTCACTCGGTGAAGTAGAGCACCGTTGCTTGCTTATCCCCCTAATTACCAATAAAAGATCTATCATAATTTACTTGTATGTTTTCATAACTCCCTCTGCGTCTTTGGCCTTTAGTTGCTTAAGTCATTTTCAGATTCGTAATATTTTGGGGCAGAGGATGGTATTCAACATGCTTTTCAATCTAAACCTTTTGTATTTATCTTAATTTTTTGCAAGTTTGCAGCAAACACGATGTAAATCAATATTTCATTGGTTGACCCATGGCTTCTCAAAAGGGTGGGATGCTGCGATATGAAAAAGAAAATGTTTTTACACCGTCTAGAGTTTGTTTCCCAGAGGGAGTGATTTGTTTGTGACACAGCGCTGGTGCATTTTCTGGGAAGCCTTTCCCACAATACTGAGTCACATATTCTAAATACAGTTACAGTCTTGAGCTGATGTCTCCATCTTCCTGTTTTTTTTTTGCTTTACTCCCTCAGCATTCGGGCATATGAAGGATTATGAAGTAAGTCTCCTGTACTGTCACCTCCAGCGTTCCCATGCGGGGATGCTGAGGGTGCATGCAGGCCAGCAGCAGCCTGGGTGGCGGACTGGGGTCTGGCGCTGCAGCTTGCTCGAGCTAATCACGTTGATTATTCCGATTACAGACCATTTCCCCCCCTCAGTGTCACGCCGCAACTTACTGACCTGGATCTAACAGGAAGTCCTGCTTGCCATAGGCGATCTGTCTTCCTGTTCTCTGTCCAAATCTTCACCACCCACCCATCTACCCAAAAAAAAAAAAAAATTGCCGGCCCCCTCCCTCCTTTCCTCCACTCAAACACAATCACTCCCCAAGGTAACTTTGGGACTGCTTCCTCAACACTTTGCAAAGCAAGTTATGACCAAGACGTTTACTAGAAATCACACACACACACACACACAAACACACGCGCACTCACACTCTAACGGTGTGCATGCATTTCCCTTTTTAGCCGACTTCCTCTTTTTTATCAAAGGCAGTTGAATAAAAAGTCTTCTCCGCTACTGTGTGGCCAGCAGGCGTGCAGATGTTTGGGCCTTGCTCCTTGCCCATATGTTTATCAGATCACCACGCTGTTTCATAATCTACATTATAAGCGCTGAGCTGATAACAAACCCTTTGATATGGGCCTGATTTTCTCCTTATCCCCCATGTTAAATTTAGCACAGTGATTAGCATGTGAGATTGTTGGCCTCCGTGGCCTTATGTAAATTATATGGGACCAGCACACACAGAGGTCCCTACTTAGAGGACAGGAGTTGGTGGGGTGGGGGACAACAGTGGTTTAAAATTCCAAAATGTAAGGATTTATGATTTCTTACCTGACTTTAACCTGCAAACAGGGCCGTTGAAGCTGAAAGAACTTATCTGAGAAAGTTCTTATTGGTTCTCTCTCCCAAGAAACTACAATCAGAAACTCTTTTTTTACCATTTTGGACGGCTCTTTGCAAAGTTAAAGTCCTCAACGAGCAGCTAAGCTACAAATTCTGACTTTGACAGAGGCACAACCCCTTGAAGCTTCTTTGTTAAAGAATCTCGGAAAACAACTCACTGCTAACACCCTGATGAGTGTAATTCTACGGTGGCGTCTGACAGACATCAGCAAACAAAGGCCTGCGAGGGAGTCTCTCGAAGCTGCTTTTACCTGGTGAAGGTTTCCTGAACATGTAAGTTATTTTGCTGCAACACCCTGTTCCTTATTGCAAACATTACCTTCAAAAATCTGCACTGAATTACACAAAACATATGACTCAGAGCATGACAAAATTCTTTAGTTTGAGAGTAGCATTACCTCCAGTGGACAGCGTAGGTTTACATGTCCATGAGAAAAAATATTAAATGTTTTAATTGACATCTTTATGACAACGTTTCACCAGAAAAACCCTCAATATTGTGTCATTTTAAAAAGCGACTGAAGGCTTATGGGTTTTGCTTATTTTAAGTTAGATGGTGAAAAACAGTAAAAAGTGGCCATTCCCTCATTCAAACCAATGATAAAGTCCCTGTGGCGCCACTAGGAAGTTGAAACGACTTGGATCAGTGAATGCATCGTTCCCACTGTGACTTTCACCTGAAGCTAACCGCTCCTCCAGCTGATTCCTTTCATCTCCAAAGGAACAGCTCGACACAAACGGAGGAATTTTCGCCACATTGCTTACCGAATTGGAGACAAAGTATAAAAGTTTTCTTACATGAGAAGGAGGCATAAATCAAAGCTTGTTAACGAAATACCGCATGCTGGCGCTGAAAAAAGGAGGGCACCAACATTTGGCATGAAGAGGAAGAGGGAGGAGGCAGCAGTCATTCAAGAAAGAAATCCCCGGAGGAAACGCGAGCATGACCTCACACCAGAAGAATGTAAGATGTGCTTTAATTGATTAGACGACCACATGATGGAGGTCTTGAGTAAAGGAGAGAGGGGTCCGTTGATTTTTTTTTTCCTTTAAAGAGAGGGTGGGGGTAAAGGGTCAGAGACCTGTAGGCTACTGCCTTTCAGGAATTCATCCGCACAGACCTTCCTTTCTAATACATTCCCATTAAATGACAGCTAAGCATGATCCATGATGACAACACAGAGCAAGGGTCCTTGTAGGAACATAATGCTACTCAGGTTTGAGCATTTTTTCCTCCTCACTCTTTTCCTAAAGTCATCTCTACATCCTCACCGCAGTCTGTTTTTCTGCTCCTCTTTCACAGTTTGCACATTCCCGTGCAGGTTGCTCATGTCTTGCAGCATGATGTATGACATCATGTATCACACCCCAGCAGGTGACATGGACTTAATTGCTGCTTGCAGTCACACATGTAGACACCTTGAACAGATGGAGTGGCAAGGTTTTGTTTGGCGGATTACCTTGTTGGTGCTTGAAATGAACTTAATGCCCACAGGTCTTCTTCCTTTACTACCGACTGTCCTCTGTGGGGACAATCAAAGTCACAGATGGACACGCCACCGTGAGCCCCATGCTAAATCTCTTCTGCTCATCTGCCTTGTATGAGGCATTCATATCCCTGACATTTGGTTTGACATCAAATATAAAAGTGATGCCACCAGGGTTTGATATTTTACGCTTATATTTTTTTTTCAGTGTGACAAGCTGCTCAATTTCTTCAAGTTTTCTTAAGAAAGGCTCAAGAGAGAAGAGAGTGAAGGGAGGGGGTTGAAGAATCCAAGAAGGCTGCCACATGCCTGTCAATACACCAATCACAGCCAATTCTCCAGAGACGGTCAAGGGAGACTGAGGGAGCATCACTATGACAACCCCGAGACCCCCAAATTCAGCTCTTCAAAGGTGGAGAGGCATCCCACTGAGAGAGTGGGAGACCACCTCCTGCAGTCATTTACATCTCATTAAAAAACTGTCTTAAGGAATGAGCACACATTTTAATATGCGCGTGCTTTGGTATCTGCTGCTGTTGCTCATTTTATTTCATTAGACGCATTAATTGGAGTCATCATGCAATCAGCTTCTTTTTATCAGAATTTAAGTCGAGCTGTACAGCATGTTCAATGTATTTAGATTTTTTTATGTTTTTCCAAACGGAAATATTTCACTGGGTATTTTTTTATAACTAAAAGTTGCCATTTCCAAACTACTTGAGGTTTCTCTGATGTGAGTCCATGCAAATAGAGCAGCATAGAGCACCAATGAAAGTCGGCGATAACTAAAAAGACGAAATTAATGCATTCCATATGAAAGCACTTTTATTGTCATCAGATTACTGTTTCAATTGGTTGGATTTTGTACACTTTTACAGGATTGTCCTAATGTTTTCTGTAATTTCAGATCATCAATGTGGCACATCGGATTCTTAAGACGACCTATAGAAATGTATGCCTTATAGCGCTGGCATATCATAGCTTCATTCATTTCCTTTGGACTTCTCTCTCCATAAGTGTGAGAACGCAACGCAGATGTTTACACTGGACTGGTTTGATACACCAGTAACTCAACTGCAATCTATTAAATTGAATTCTGTTTAATACCACTTTATTTGTATAACATCCACAATATAAGGTATCTATGGTACTCAGTACCTAACACAGAGAGAGAGTCACAAATTTCCTTTGAGCAAGGTATAGGTAGACAAACATCTTTTGAACAGGAAGTAGAATCCGGCAGAATGGGATTCTCATGGGTGGCCTTCTGTTTTGACTGGATGGGCTGATCAGGCAGCAGCAGAGACAAAGACAACAATTATACCATAACCGAGTCATTCTGGTGCTTTAATAAAACTAAACAGTGGGTGAAAAAGAAAAACAAACATTTTAAGCTTTTCTATCCCACACTGGCCTTAAGTGTATTATTTTTCTCACTCCTTAGCAATCTTTTTATTTATTCACAGTTGATATTCCTGATGTTTGTGTCAGCCGTAGGAAGCCTTCTGTGTATCTTAGAGATGACAAATCAGAATATATATATATATATATCAAATCAATTAGAGAAAAGACATCTTTAAAATGAAATCCACATATTGTAGTAGAGGCAGGCCTACTACTCCTACAATCTATTTAATGAGCACAACATAGTTATTACTGTTACTGGTGTTTCAATCTCTTTAACTGATACCAGAACTAACCACACTGGGGTAAGTAAAAAAACAGAAAAAATTCTAGCTTGCTGTATTCAAAATCAGTTTTTCCATCAATTTTTTTATCCCATTCCTCTATGTTTCAGTTGTGTGAAAGCTAAAAATACAAGACACCTCATAGTCTGTAAAACGCCTTGGCATGACTTGGTACTATGGAAATAAAGCTGAAAATTAAACTGAATGTTGTGAAATATGATGATGAACTTGTATGTAGGCCAAACATATATAATTTTGAGCACTGAGTGCTACATGAGGGTCCAGCACAGGAGGAAAGAATCACTCATCACTGAGACAAATTAACTTTTTCAGTCACTGATAGCCAAGCACAACTAGGACGGCCATTTTTTCCTGGACCTGAACTGGTGACTTCCTGTTTGGGCCAGGGTTCAACAAATCACCGGCGCTATCATCAAAACAGTGCTAACTACTCCATTTCCTGTCAACACAAACATTCACCTCAAATTTATGACATCGGTTTCCTTCTCCTCGTTTTACAAGGAAATAATTGTTCTCTTTTGGTCTCCTCTTCTTCTGTTCTCATTTCTTCTTCTCTCCTCTCCTTAACGCCGTCTCTTTTCTCGTAAGTCATGCTAATCTGACTGCAGCAGACTGACAGGACCGAGCATGTTTGCAGGAAGTTAAACGTTCCATTTTCTTTTCACCTTCAAACTGCACATTGATGATCTCAGGGGTGATATATCGACCTGGAGGCTGGGAACCCAACCCTTTTAGAAGGAATGCATTTAAACACGCACATACGTTCACACGGACGCACACATACGAACACACAGAAGGCCTTTCCTGCCAGAGGTGTTGAAATGCTTGTAAGTCTTGAAATGCCAGTTGAGACGCTAAGCTCCCCTTTCACACACTGTGCAGCCAGAGACAAGAGAGCTGACAAATGGATGCGTTGAAACATATTAACCATCTCCCTTTGTGCACGGACAAACATTTAGTCTGGCTAATGACCCCTGAGGATCAAAACAAATGCGGGGAGATAAAGACGGGTAGAGGAAGGAGGAGGGGAAGGCTAAAAAGAGCTCATTGACCTCCAGAAGGGCTAAACAGGGTTCACCAGGGCCAGCAGCTTGTTTGGTTCTGTGGGTTATCTGTACATGAAGTAATATGAAGAGGAAGTAAAAGAATTAAAGACCCGTTCTTAGACATGAGGGCGTTGCTGAGGCCCACTGCATGGAGCTCGGTGTGAGGTGAAGACAAATCCAAACAAAGGCTTGAGGTATCACCGTCTCCATCAGTGTTAATCTACAAACACGTCACTTAACGTATGCTGCCGTGCTGCTTTTTGTTCCCCCTAAAACCCACATTTACTATTTATCTCAAGTATGTTATCATGCAGGTAATGTTATGATTACACAACGTGTATTACACATTGTGTGTTATCAGTCTTCCTATCAAAACTGGCTCACAGCTGCACTAACCCGAGAAGGAAGATTACCGCTGTCAGAAGACAGATCTGTAATGTTTGAGGAGAAAATGTCGCACTGGTGATTTTCAAATACAATATTAATGCACAATGTGGCGGATTTTTTGTTGTTTGGGTGAATCTAGTCTGAAATTGAATAATATAATCTGCATAAATCTTTTTAACCACATGCTGCAGCACAATGTGATAATGTCATATTTTTTAATGTAAACTTGTTAGCCCATAGAAGCCTTTGTATTTTTTGCAAATTAGACACAAAATTTGGATGAATAAACAAATCCAGATCACGTTGTCAGGACATGGTTCAAGCCAAGTCATGCATAAAAGTTTTGTTGGTGTGCAGAATAATGATAATGCAAAGAAGAGGCCATAGAAAACTGGTTGTATTCCATAACAAAGACAAAATAAAAGGGGATCCTTAAAAAGGGTGTGGACCATTGGTTCTTACATAGAATTAAAAATGGTTGATCCTTTTTCCAGTGTTTGTTGCTTGAGAACTTACTCACATTTATTTTTCTTCCAAAAAAGACAAAGACCAAATAAAGCTAAACATGAAGGATGTCCTTGTTGTCCATCAGTCTTTTTTAATGCAACACTGCAACGTTCAAAAATGTGATCATAAAAAAAACTACAGTTTCCCTTTATAATAAACAAGCATCGGATCACTGTACTTCTCGTCTTATCAGTTGGGAGTTTATTTAACAGTCTTTGCTCCAATGGGTGTAACAGGCCCCCGTGTCAGTTAAATAAGGCTTCCTTCCCCTGATTCACAACTCTGCAGACTCACCAAAGCCTCCCTTTTTTTTCAGAAAAAGCAACAATGGGCCCATAAAGCTGTCAAGACAAAACTGAATTTATGTGCAACATTTTAAGCAGCCCAACGTCTCTCCCAGGGCAAGTCTGGAGAGGTTTTAGAAATGGGTGAAGTGGGGGTTTCGGGGCACTTTTATGTATTATAGTATCCAGCCAGCTCGGGACCAATGATAGAGGAACTTAGATGGTCCAGTCAGATCAGAAAGACTGGATTGTGTTCCTGGAACTCGTGTTTTTAATCCATCACTGACATTGATTTCTGATTGATCATCAGGCCTCCTAATGACGTTCACCTGCAGGGCGAAGCTTATTGATTGATGGTCATGGCTTGATCCATAACTTGTAATGCGATCTATACCACAACAGTGACACACAATTACCTCCAATTTTATGCTCTAATGGGAACTCCTGGGGACCTCAAATGATCAATGTAATGAATAAATGAAAATTCTAATTCTGGAAATTTAAATAAAGCTCCCATTTAAAGTCACACTATGGTCTGACACCCTGTATGATTATCAATTTCCAATCTATACTTTCACTTCAGCAAAGGATGTAATCGCTGTCCATCTCAAAATGTTCCCACACAGAGTAAATTCCTCATTTTCATTTGCATGATATCTCTTAACGCATCCTTTATCTTGTCTACAGTTGTGCTTACAGTTAATATGACCTGTTCTTCTTTCGCAGCCACCTTTAATTAAACCATATTTGAACATTTGAACCCAATGATACAACTTTTCTTATGACACGTAATGAGATTCCTGACAAGTAGGCAGTGTGTTACTGTAAAATATTCCATAACTGTCTTGATATGAAAATATTCCTTAAACAGAAAGTGCTTTAAAATGTACTTTCAATTTGACCCAAACACATTCAGCTGTTGTGGCAAAGGATGTATAATTCTGGGCGGAATAAATTCCACTTAAAATCATGACAATAATACACAGAGGCATTACTCAAGTGGAAAAAGTGGTGTTTATGTGCTCCATTTATCTTCTGATGTTTCCCTTTAATTGTACAGGTAGAACTGTAGGCATACTTAGACACAGTTTGAGGGCAAGATCTAACAAGATTGCCCCCACTTCCTTCACACAGGCATGCTTTTGGCACTCAGAAAATCCAATATCTAAATACTTCCTGAACAAGCTTATTCTTCCTAAAAATAAACTTGCCGGGAAAATATTCCCCAAAATAGGCATGGGAAAACAAATTTCTTAGCAACCACTTTCTCATTTTTGGTTAATCTTCAAAAAGGCTTCCTAATGATTTTTTTTTTTTAAGTTCCTTTTGCTGGGGCTCTTCAGTGAGGAATTGCTCGAGAGCTCATAGAAATTCCTCAGGGCTTTGTCGCAACTCGCTCCTTCTTTTGTACATCTCTTGCAAAATCGTGATGAAGTCATAACTGCCAACAATATCAAAATGAGGAGCTTCTTTTCTCCTGAATCATCCGTCGCCTCAGGCTTGTAAATGTTTTGGCCCCCGGACAGATCAGCTCTGAATCAGAGTGATCTCAAGAAACATGGCAACAATGTCAACAATGCCAGTGCACCCCATCTGAACTTTGTGAAAAGGCAGAATTCAGCTGGATGCCAAATTGACTTTAAAAAATGATTTTGAATTGTCATGCGAGCATCAATCACATTTCACACTGTCCTTAACTAAACAATGCCAAAAGACAAACAGGGAAAAAATGATTGATGTGAGACGTTAAAGGTGGGGGGGGGCTGAAGCTGATGTTTGACTGGGTGGCTAATGAGTGGCTTTAGGGATAAAAGTGAGCGCCTGATTAGCGCGGGGTGAGGTGAAGGTGAACATGGTGGGACGAGGCTCCGCTCTGTTGGTGTGGTCTGTGGGTGGAGGGTTTCGCTGGAGCTGAAATGTAATGAAGTGGATCATGGACAAACATGGTCCCCTTCATGGAGCTGGTTTGTTTGAGGAGAAGATGCCACTGTGGAATCTGACTTGACATGATTAAAGAAGAGGAGACTTAATGCCTTACACAGACTGACTGCTGTGCAGGGTTATGTATGGACCGTGTCGGACCCTTCAAGATTTATTTAAGGACTTTCCAACACTTTGATGTTGTTAAACGTTTGACTAAATAATGGACTTCACTAAATACGTGTTGAAACACTAAAAAGACCTGCAAGTTGTAGCCTGATGAGACAAAATGTGCTGCATTAACACGAGCTTAATTTTCTGCATTTTAAAATTAGTGTTTAAAATGTATGTATTGAGAGTTATTACAACATTTGTCCAAAAAGGTTTAATTGTTTGAACTTTTCCTTGTTTCTTTGGGGCATTTGAAGTCGTCAGTCTGCATAAAACGATAATAAGCACAATTAACTGTGCCATGGCAACTTAAAATACACCATAGTCTTTGCTTGCCTAATTTAATTAGTTCTGGTGTTGCGCTTATTCTGTTTGTTTTGCAGAAGCATGCTAGCAAATGAAGGCTGTCAGCAGTCATCAATACCACTTAAAATAAATCTGATGGACCGGTAACACTAACATCTGGGAGCGGCAACCTCAAGTTTTTGATTTTAGTCTCTTTTTTTCCTGGTTGAAGGGGACTCTTTCCACTTTTAGTCAGTGTGTGAAGTTTAAAACAACTGCCTATGAAGCAGGCAGGTGTTAACATAACTCATTTGGGGTTTTATTAAGAATTGCCGCCTCTTTTTTCTAGCAGATTTCGTAAACTCCAGCTTTTAAAGCATGCTTCAACAGGGACATGCATTTTGTTCCCAGGTCACAGTCGGTTGTTGTGTTAGGAAATATGCAAATATGAAAATGATTCATCATCTCATTAAACATGTGCTGGCTGAGAAGAGATCAATTGAAAGGGTGTAACGGCATTCAGTGATGCAAGAGTTGAATATGAAGCCATGTTGTTCGGCAACTAGACTCCAGTGCATCGTCTCAGTGGAGAAGTGACGTGAACAAATTAAGGGGACTGGATATATGCTGGTTTAGTTGGATTTAATCCCTCCTTAGAAGGTGGGTGAGATGGAGGGCTGTGCTGATATCAAACCTGGTGGGAAAAATGACAGAGTGGAAACATTAGATAATCCGGGCACACATGAAGGAAAATATCTTCTTTATCAAACTTCAGCTTAATCTTCATATGTGTTTTAACTTTAGCCTTTTTTCCCAAATGATTGAAAGAAATCTGGAGATTGTAAGAGAGGAGAATATGGGACATCTCAATGAAAAATTACCATAAACCAACAAGAAGAGATATTTGACGGAGGAAAACGTCTGCATATCACAGTAAAACACTGAGTACTGTGACATGTAAACATGACTGCACCTACACACCCTGCTGCATAATTAAAGCCAAAGATTTTTTCACCTGAAATAAATCACGACATCAGTAGACATGTACACATCCAGGCCGCATGCACACATACCCCAGCACTGAACGCAAACATGGTGATGTGCGTGCTGTCTGACTGAACACAGCCAGTCCCCGTGTCACAGTAGCAGCAGATTTTACTCACAACATGCTTGTGTTTGCACGATCCACTGGGGTGACTTATGAATCTTTTATCAAAACTGGCCTAATTGCTTAACCATCCATGTCCTGGTGCAGAGGTGAATGGTGGGAAGGAGGGTGGGCACACCATTTGTCATAAAAACAACAAGCAAAGAGGCCGGCGTTGCTCTACCTTTGACCAGTCTTCCTGTCTGTCTACATCGAATTTCATTCATGTGAAGAGAATCAAATGAGGGCAGGAAGGAGACAATGCCATTAGCCACGAACTGAACTATGAAAAAAGGATGTTTTAATATTCTGGGGGAGGGCTTTTGTGCTTCTTTGTTGTCTTCTTAACTGACAGACCTGACAAACATCTGGGTAATTTCAGAGTAAGTTGGTGTGTGAACACATGCAGTATTTTGAAGACACTCATCCATCACCTGGTATAACTCCATGCTGACAAACTCCAAAATGATATTAAGGTACAATTGCTTTTCTTTGCGCATGTTTTCTGATTCACTGCAGAAAACAGGGAGTATCGGGCTCTTCCAGCTTCCTGTGCTAACCCAGTGGACAAAAAAACAAAAACTTTCCCTTGTGTTCTCACTCCCACTCTGGTTTCACAGCTGAGGAAGTTGCTGCTGCTGAAGGGTCAGAGCTTTGCGGCAGTTAGAGGAGGGAAAAAAGCAGCGCACATGTAAGAGCCTGTGGGGAGTTTCTCTCCATGTTCCTGGGAGCAGACTCTGTAGAAAGTCCCAGGAAACTCCCTGCTATTCCTGCTCTGTGCAGGAGCAGCTGCACATCCTCACTTTATCTGTCTTGTTTGATCTCAGTCTCAATAAATACATTTTGCCCGTTGAATTATTCAAAACAAAGAAACAGAGAAAACAATTGTTCAAGCAGAGAGAGAAAAAACTTTCCAGTTAAATTTGTTTATTTACATTATTTTTTTTCTCCTTTAGCATGTGTCATTTTTTGTGGCCAATTACAGATATTTCTCAAAATATCAAATGCCTTTCTTTTTTCCCCTCTTTCCTTTGATTGTCTGAAAATAGCTGGAAGTGGCCATTCTTCCTGCTCACAGCTGCTATTCAGCTGCAATCCATTTTATAAACGTTTTCCCTGAATAAGTCAATATCAGGACTGTGTGCACGCCTGCACATAATTACAGATGCGCGGATCCTCCTAAGCTCTCATTAGAAAAAGGGAATGGGAACAACTCCAGGCTACAACCACCGCTTGCGGTTACGTAACATGCTTTTCTCAGATACTGCCTCATCCCAGAGGCAAATTGAAAGCTCTTCCGTACTTGCAAAGCCTGTTCTCCGAGGAAACGCCGACTCTCACAGCCCCGCAGAAGTCACTTCGCAGCTTTTTGTCCGAGTGTCATTTGACAAAACTCTTTTTTACTTCCACGTCTTTGTCTGAAGCGCTCGCTCGGTTTGGAGATGGTGTGCCTCTCGTATATGCTGTTTTGCGTGTGTCCGTAGGAGGGCGCATGTGAGCCCTACACTTTGTCATTTCATCCAGGGATGCTGTTGGTCCTCAGACAAAAGAGAAAATGTTTAGAGGTCCGAATGGGAGCACTACAAGAGCAGAAGGGTCTGATATGTTAAGAAAAATTTCTAAATGTGATTCAAAGTCGGTGGTTGATAATAAATTAGACTGACTAGCCAATAAAACGATGACTATAAGTTACAATATGTGTGTTTTTTTAGGCACATAAACATCATGATTTTTCAAAATCTTCCCCAGACTGTTGACACTGATGGCAAAAGGTAGTAAAAGGCTCTTTCATTTTGGCCTCTTGCATAAGGGAACATAAATGTGTTTTTCTTGAAGTAAAATTAACCATGTTATGTGAAGATTTCTCTGCTAAGAGAAAGAGAAAAAGAAGAACTCTAGCAGCCATGAAACCAAACATCTCAGCTTCCTCATTTCTGATGCTGGCTTTGACGTCCTTTGACAGTTTGCCTGAGGCTATCATTAATTTCCATTTTATCATTCCTCATTTTCTTGTTTTCCGCAATACTACTGTTCGGTTGTTTGCTTCTTGCATCCTTTATTTGTTTAATTTTCAGTGCTTTCAGTAATTACACTTTTTTCTCGCGTTCGCTACTGCTTTCAAAGTTAAGAATATTTTCTCCGTTTACCTTGAAAGAAAGCTCTCAGCCAGCGCGTCTCCCGCGCCTCATCAAACCAAAAGCGCTTCTCTAGGTGCCTCCTCTGTCCAGCCCATGTGGGAGGAGCCTGTCTCCTACAGAACCAAGTGTATAACACTGTGGAGCCAGTCACAATGTGTGTCAGAGGACTGTATTTGCTCCCGAAGTAGATGACTGCTCCAAATCTGGTGTCTGTATTACTGACTGCAAACTACGAGAAAAACTGGTTCACACATTTTCATCCCAAGTCAGGAAGAGGTGAGCATCTTCTCATTTCAGCAGCTACTTCTGGACTCGTGAAACTCTAGTTTGACATTTTCAGGCAAAACGCAGCTTCTGATAGATTTAATTGTTGTCATTCAGTTTATTTATCAACAAAAGCCGTTTTTGTTTGTTGAGAGAATTTTCTTGGTGTTTGTGGAAAGACGTGCGGCAGAGAGCTCGTTCTACACTATTCGTGCGTTAGGTCACATTTACGCACATTCTCCTGTGAGATTTGTGTGGTTTTTAAACTCCACAGAGGAGGCCGTTTGTTAGCGTGGAGGGCTGTGTGTGGGCTCTTGACTCATGCTCTTTCTCCAGCGCAGTTTTCAGGTATGATAAGAGTGGAGAGGAAATGGGGAGGCATTATTTAACGTGGACACTAAAGCAGGGTATCTTTTGTCTCCGCAGGTTTTTTTGATTGTGGGATAGAATGCCGGCGATCGTGAGTAAAAACTCCGATTTGGAGTTTGACTCCTTACAACCATGTTTCTACCCGGATGAGGACGACTTCTACTGTGGTCCCGACTCTGCGCCACCGGGGGAGGACATCTGGAAGAAATTCGAGCTGCTGCCCACTCCGCCCCTCTCTCCGAGCCGAGCCGCGCTACCGGGGGAGCCGGCGGCTGCCTCCCTGGAAGCAGACCCCCTCGGTTTCGGCTTAGGGGACCCTCTGGATTGGGCGTCTGAGCTGCTGCTACTGCCCGACGACGATATATGGGGAGCATCCGACGATGGGGACCTATTCGGTTCCGCTTTGGATACAAACCCCAACAGCATCATTATCCAGGACTGTATGTGGAGCGGCTTCTCCGCCAGGGAAAAGCTGGAGCGGGTGGTAACGGAGAAATTGGGCAAAGCTATTTCCACGGCCACAGCAGGAGGAAGGAGCGTGTACGTCAAAGCGCCGGAGGTGGTCAGCCGCAGCTCGGTGTCAGAATGTGTGGACCCCACTGTGGTGTTCCCCCTCCCGATCAACAGGAACCACGGCAGCAGGGACGCATCTGGGACCGTTAACAGATCCACAATTCACGGGAGCGCGCAAAGTGACTCAGGTAAATATATGCTAAACTTTTTTTTTCTACAAAAAAGCTTTTAAAAAAAGAAAAAGAAAAAAAAGGACCAGAAAAACATCCCTAAAGCAGAGAGATGGCATCATCATTATTACATCTGTTATGGTTATTATTGTGATTGTAAGCTCCGCATCCTATCTACTCATGAGTGGAGCTTGTTCATATGACTGGTCCAAAATCGGATTACCTCGTTACATTCGACATACTCACACCAATACACGCACGCGCGCACACACATACACAGTGGAGTGGTGACACAGTGAACTCGGTTTATGTTATCTGCGGGCTCCTCATCCGGCAGATGGCAGTAAAATAGGGAATTGTGTGCCTTACTGAACTGTTGGCATCTGAGCCAAACAAAAGACACAAAACACACACACACACACACACACACACACACACACACACACACACACACACACACGCCGAGCAGGCTGTGGGAGGAGAGATGAAAAGGTGTTCAATAATGCGATGAGCTGATAAAGTGTCCGGTTCGCAGTGCCGTGAATTTTTTCATTACGCATGGATTAAGAAGCTATTTACGCACAGCAGGCGAGACATTGGCATTTATTTTGGTCAGTCTGTCCTACCGGCGATCCTGAGTTCAATTGTCAGATAAAATTAGGTTCTGGGAAAAAAAACACTACTTAGAACAACACAACAAACCCTAAAAAGACGTTTTCCATTTTCTTTGGCGAGTATTACAACAGCATTGCGCATTTAAATTGGGAAATTACTCCTTAATACCAAAACTAAGTCTACTTTTTTTCCGTATTACTGGCCATGAGTTCCCTAAACAAACACTCACAAGTCCTTATCAGAGTCTTTTCGCCCTCAAACAGTAGTACAAAGGCCTCCAGCTTGGCACAGAGGGCAGACTCAGTCAGCCTTGCCAAACACCTCCTCCACAGCGAATAAAAGAAATAGTAGGAGAGGCCCGACTGCTTCTTTTTTTGGTGGTGGTTGTCGGGGGGTGACAGCTTTGAACAAGCGCTCCATCTCAACAGCTGTCTCTCTGGCGCCGCTCCAGCTCTGGGGCTTAAAATGTGGTGATCCGATCGCCTGCCGCCCCACTGTCCCGCGCGCTCTGCCCCTACAAAGCGCTTCCGCTGATTGTAGAGTTAAGACTCGTCCCTCTTTGTTTCGCGCTTTCTTCACCTTTTTTCCCCCACTGAAAGTGATGCCAACTTATATAACAAAAATATAATCTGGCCAGTCTTCATAATAAAATCATCCTTTTCCATAAAAATCAGCTGTGCAGATGGAAGAGTTGAACTTCCTCCATTAAACAACCGCCCCGCTCCTTGTGTGAAACACCAAAGAGCTTCACATGTGGCGAAAGCGGCCACACCCCCCCTCATCCAGCCAGCTGTGTCTAGCTTTGTTTTGATGTCAGCAAGCAGACTGTGTGCGATCAGCATGTGTGTTGAGACAGCATCCTGGTGCTATGTGAAGTGGGTTAGCATAAGCTGTAAAATGCCACACTCTTCAGATGCTCCTGAGCTGATAATGAGAGCCATTATCACAAAGGCATTTTAACTGTGCCTCACACCCTCCGCCTCATGATCGGTCACTTCCTTTCACCTTAAAAAAATCCGGTCAGGGGGGGGATGATAGCACCGAGCAGCTCTGCTCACTTCTCACAGGAATTATTACGAAGATATCCCTTAAGAGCTGAAGTTGATTTCTTGACGGCAAACTTAATGTTGCACTGTGAGACTGAAAACTGTGTCATCTGGCAGGTTTAGTCTCGGAGGATTAGAAGAAGTTTTGAAAGTGGGAGTTCAGAATAAAAGGCAGAAACTGAACATGTGTGCTCAGCACTGAGACTGAACATGCCAATGCCTGCAGAGTAGTTAGCCGAGAAGTGACTGACACTAAGCATTAAAGATGTTTCTACTTGTGCAAACAGCGCTGAGCGGTGTTCTCTCCCACACACATTCTCCCTGCGTCTGACTCACCTGTGGACGCCGTGCACTCACCTGTCACATAGTGAGAATAGTTGCTGTTTCTGAGCAATTAACTCACCCACTTTATTTTCTTTTCCCAGATGAGGACGACGAAGAGGAAGATGATGACGATGAGGAGGAGGAGGAGGAAGAAGAAGAGGAAGAGGAGGAGGAAGAGGAAGATGAGGAGGAGATTGATGTTGTAACAGTAGAGAAGAGGCGCTCCACAAGCAGCAAGGCGTCGCCCATGGCTGCCGGCACGGTCACCATCTCCGTACATTCTAAGAGCAAAGATGGGAGAGGAGTGGTCTCAGGGTCCGGCATCATGAGCCGGTTTGTCAGCCGAGCTCCCCAGGAGCTCATCCTGAAGAGGAGTTCGGTCCACCAGCAGCAACACAACTACGCAGCCCCCTCACCGTACGCCTCAGATGACGATCCCATCCCGCCTCCAAAGAAGCAGAAGATGACGGACGCACCGCGCCCTCCCACCAGGACAGTCTCCTCATCATCCTCCTCCTCGTCCTGCAGCTCTGTGAGCGGCGCATCAGGGGCGCGCAGCAAGCGCAGCAGCAGCGGGGACAGCAGCCCGCGCGGCAGTTCCGACTCGGAGGACAGCGAGCGCCGACGCAACCACAACATCCTGGAGCGCCAGCGCCGCAACGACCTCCGCTCCAGCTTCCTGACGCTGCGCGACCACGTGCCGGAGCTGGCGCACAACGAAAAGGCGGCCAAGGTGCTGATCCTGAAGAAGGCCACCGAGTACGTGAGCTCGTTAGAGACGGAGGAGATGAGGCTCCAGCAGGAGAAGGACAGGCTCCACGCCCGCAGGCAACAGCTGATGCGCCGGCTAGGGCAGGCGAGGACGCGCTAACAGACAGCGGCTTCAACACAGAAACACTCTCATATAGCCTTGATGGACCCTCCGTGTGCCCCGACTCCTCTGCCTCAACTCAGTCTGAACCACGGTTAGATGCACACACAGGCCTAGAGACGCGCGCAGGCACACGGGCCTGCTTATCTGATGTACACATGCACACACATACACGAAATCTCAGAGGATGCTCATTTTAAGACGTTGACACACACCTGGAGGAGGGGAGGGCAGCGGGCTGAGGGAGGGGAGGGGGGGGGGGTTCTCGAGGGAATGCTCAGACTTTCACTGCCGCCACTTTTTTTGCACATTTGTTGACGTTAAGAATGTTTAGGGTTTACTTTTTCAATCCAGTCACACCGAGGAACGATAAAAAGAGAACATAAAGAGGAAGGAGACGCTTTTTTTAGTCTTCACCTGACTCTGATTTTTTTATATCATTTCTATTTGTAATTTTTCTTCTATTTTTTTGTTTGTTTGTTTTGTACTCACTGTGACACCAGCCTGGAATCTGTTGATTTCACACAGGGGCAGGTGTTAGAGGGCACTTTGCTTGGAGAGTTCATGTACAAGAAGCGGTGCACACTTACTTTTGCCTTCACCACTGCAAAAAAACTGCAAAGACTTTGATGACTGAGGTGTTAAGGGACACATAAACAAAGCCACTACAGGTTCTCTTTCTCTCACTCCTCTCACACTGGTGCTCAAACCAAGTCAGTAGATGTATAACTGTGCACCTTGCTAGCCGACACTTTTGTATATAACAATAGTGTACAGACAAAATACACTCAGATCTGCCTTGTTTTATAACACTTTGTCCTTGTTATATATATTCACAAGTCAGGAAGCTGCCAATTACTAGACTGGAAGTTTATATACATTTTTTAAAAGTACTGTAAGACCTCGATTTATGAGAGTCGTTTGTAATATAACAACATATTGTTTTTTTCTTCTACTTCTTTTCCTTTGTATTGTATCATATTACTAATTCTACATACCTTTATGTTTTAGTGTGATCCTGATACATACTAAATTTGATACTTATATTTTCGTATGAAAATGAGTTCTTGGTAGATATCACTTTATCTCGTCATTTTCGCTTTTATCTCCAATAAGTCTTTTGAACAACAAATGTGCTCTATCTTTATGTACCAGGACTGTTTTTTTCTCCTCTTTTGTTTATAATTCCTCTATTCTTTTTTGTTTTCTTTTCATTTTAAAAATGTACATTTAGTGCTGCAACTCATAGCACTTTGAAATACCTCATTTTGAAAAATAAATAGACATCATGAAATCCTGATTGAGATCATCATGGAGCTTTTTTTTTGTGCCAAAAAGAGAAAAAAAGAGGGAACATCTCTAACCCCTCATCCTCTTCATGTCTGACTCCTGTTTATTGTCCTGCTCGCTCCACATTTCTGTATTTGTTTTGCTCCTGTACAAAAAAAAAACATCCTGACAAAGAAAGAGAGTCTTCTGAATCCTCTCTGCACCCTGCGGCTACCTCCCCCTCTCTAGCCTCTCACACCCACCCACACACACACACACACATTTCCACATGCACACTTCTCCATTTCCCTCTCTAACCAACGCAGCGTTTCCCGCTACATTGTTCCGGCTGTTGCCATGGAAACTGGAGCAGCTGCTGAGTGGCAGACACGAGAGTGAGTCTTTTATTTGTCTGTTAGTAGCCTGTGTTCCTGCCCGCGTGTGCATGTGTGTGAATGCAAATGTCTGCATGTGTGTGTGTACCTTTTGTCGCGGTCTGTGTGTGGCCCGGGCGCCTGATATCTTGTGCGCTGCCTGCCATGACGCCAGGACAAGGCTGGATACTGTTTACCAACATCGGCCACATGGCTCTGCCCTCCTCGGGCCTCCCCCTCTCTCCCCTGTCCCTCTGTGACTCCAGTGTCAGGCCTTTGCCCAAATATGTGCCTTTCAGGAGCCTGGCCAGGCGCTCTCTGGAGATGGCTGAAAGAGAAATCTGTTGCTATGGTCTGTAAAGCCATTCAGGCCAACAGTGCGCTCATAGAAAGCAGGGAATTAAGACGGCATAAAATACACTTTGTTGATGACTTTGAGTAATCCTTTTTTTTTTTTATCAAGGAAGACTTGTGAGCCAATCATTCTTTCGTCTTGAGTAAAGATAATATATAACTTTCTCTATAATACCCCAGTATGAATCAAACACTTGGATTGTTTACTTTAAGTTCTGTGTTTACTTCACCTACAGTCACTGTAGAGTGACTTCATGCTCAGGAGCAGGGCCGAAACCATCCGCAGGTATGTGCCCTGTGTAAGAGACGCCGCTATATGAAGACTGATGACTTTGTTTTGGAGTTGAGATAGCCCAAGACTGAGCCTCTATGTGGGGGGGTGGGGGGCGGGATGGAACTGGTGGATTACATAACAGGGGTCTAAGTTGCTTTGTGCGCATTTACAGTGCATGTTCGTACACACAGGACAGGAGTCTGGTGTCTCTTTTAGTGGATGTGTGTGTATCCCTGCATAGGACTCCCCTTACCATCTGCCTAATGACTCATGCTGCTTGGTTATAGAAGAAAACAAGGACAGGAACAGTGAGCATTTGAGAGGGAAAAATGCATCACAGCCAATGAACAGAGGAACTTTGATTCAGATGGGAACTTCAACTTTAAATATCACTGCTGATCTATCTATCTATCTATCTATCTATCTATCTATCTATCTATCTATCTATCTATCTATCTATCTATCTATCTATCTATCTATCTATCTATCTA
>JAVQJG010174883.1:0-12685 GCA_036024015.1 Craterocephalus amniculus
GTTTTTAAGTCTAATCAGCAGCTTCTACTAACATAAACTGAGTTTGTATTACTTAAACAAGTAATTTAGTTAAATTAACGATTAATTCTGAGTAGAGTGAACTTTTAAAATAGACTATCTTATTAGAATTATTTGTTTGAGTTTAAACAACTTAACCAACTTAATTGATTTAAGTTGAGGAAGAATGGAGGAATGGAATTTCCCACAATGCTTTACTTCAGAGATAATTCACTGTATGAAACCTGAACTTTCACTTTTACTTTGGCAAATTAATAATAGTTGATATCACACAATAGAGATGTCCTGAAATATTTCCATTAAAAAAAGAGTAAGGGAAATGATCAATGAGAACTCCAGAATAATTCTATCTAAAAATGGTCTTCCATTTTGTTTTGAAGACCATTAACTATTTCATGAGCACCCTTTTTGCTCTCTCTGGTGCCTCACCGTTTAAACATGTTAATATCACTAGCGAAGGCTTGGTGAGTGATAAATGGGAAAATATCAACTGTATATCTTGCACAAATTGGTGTGTCCGTCAGGTGATGAGGTACAGAACAATATAACTCTTTTTCCTTACTAATACGTTATAAGCATACCCTTAAACACACTTCAGTCACTTCTGCAGAATAAACTCTAAGTATCAGTGCTTGTGCAGAGTGTGCACAACTGGAAAAATATATACTGCTGTAACAGCATACATTTTACTGTATTGGATATAACTGAACACACTAAATAATATCGAAGATGAATAGATAAATATTTCATTCCTGTACATCAAGACGTTCCTGTCTGTCTGGCCACATATTGTCGTCCAAACCACATCTGATCCTGCGATACAGGGAGGTAAGTATCTCTTTGAGTGGGGAATCCACCCTCTGGAGGACTCTGCTGTCATCTCACTGCATCCTGCATCCATGGGTCAGCCGGGAGCAGTTGTTCAGTTTAGGAGACATTCCAGGAAAATATCATAAAGAAATGTTTAAAATCTGCTTGACAGATTTTGATGATCAGTTTAACTCTTTTTTATGGAATGACTCAAGCAATGAAATGTCGACTATTAGTTTTATGGGGCTTGACTATTCTGCTGTTGTAAGTCTAGTTCATTTTGACTGATATGACCGAAGCAAATGATATCATGAAATAGCAGAGAATTTCATGAAAGCAAAAGCTACAATTACAAAAGCATTTGCAATTAGATCAATGCATGAGAAACGCTACTCTGATGTGCACAGATGGCTAATTGTTGTGGAGTTTGAACTAATAGTTATGAGAGTGTAATACTGTTGTGATAAATGCACCAAAGTGACTCAGAAAACTGCAAAACATGACTAAGCCATTTGATTACTTTTGTTCATACTCAAAGGAGGCAGGACTTTTCATTTTGATGGCTCTAACAGTTTCATTGAGATAAATACTTGCTTTTGAGGAAGGAACAATCCATTTTTAGTAAGTGACACACTTTTGCAGGTTTTCCACAAGGTTTTGAATTTTGAACTTATTGTTTTGAGAAACATATTAACTGCTGTACAAATTTTATGTCAGATCTCATTCCAAAAGTTTCCCCTTTGGGACACGGTGACAAGGAGATCTTTATCAAAATTGTGCTGCAACTACGTGATGCTATCATGTCAGTATGGACCAAAATCTCTGAGGAACTTATCCAACACCTTGTTGAATGTATGCCATGAAAGATCTAAAGATCTAATAAAGTGGTTAGTGTTTATTGATGGTTGTTAGTTTTCAAGATAACATCAAAGGCTGATATCAACATAAACAGCTTGCAGCTTGTTAAATGTTTTCCAAACCTTTCAGTAATATGCATTTATCATTAAGTCTGATTTTTGTTTTGCATAATTTTTGTGTAAAATAACTGGAAAGATTTTAGAACAATTTACTGTCAAGCACAAAGGAATCGCTGGAAACACAGCTGTGATTCCCACAGACAGATTTAAAAGGTTATTTGGGTTTGCAGAAGTGACAGCTTGGGTGTTACCTGAAATACCAGATGGTCTGTTTCAGAGAACCATCTGTGAATTCTTCCACAGAGCAGGATTGGAAAAGAGCTTGCAGTCCCCAAGAAATAATGTAAAATAATATCACCACCTCCACCAAACTTTTAAATGTTACTATTAGGGCTGTCCCGATCCGATACCAGTATCGGGTATCGGCGCCGATACCAACAAAAAAACATGGATCGGAAAGTATCGGCCTGCATTGAAATATGCCGATACTGTTGCCGATACCAGGTGATATACATTTTCTATCCAGCCCTTTTTCCTCAGCACCTTTTACGAGATCGCGCTAGTTCATTTTCTACAGGGTTTACTCAGGTTGTCTTTTCTAAAACAGAAATGTGCTGTGTGTTACACAGTCTTTAAATTTATTAAATTAACTCATTGGTTAATAATTAATGACAAAATCTTTCTCACACCTTCTGTTCTGGACTTGATCAGTTACACCGTAAGGTTTTGAGGGAGGTTTGATACAATAAAGAGGAAGAGCATGAAGGGATTTTTATAGAAACAGGTTCCTATTGGATTTTTAAGTGAACAGCAGGCCAGTGAAGCGACTCTAAAACAGCAGTTTTCCGCTCGCAGGTAAAAACTGGAAACCAATTAGCACCAAAAAACCGAACGCAGCTTGTTGTGTCACTGGTCCGCTCACTGCTAGAACCAGTACCAGCGGCTTCTTCTGGAGCTACAAGATGCTCCACAAGCCTTTTCCACGTTGTGTGTTTCCACCCTGCAGCTAGCAGGGAATCGGCCATCTCTGGCACGTCCCGGCGTCTTTGAGCTGAGCTGCTGTTTACGGAGCGCTGGAAGGAATTATTGGTCATTTCCACAGAGCCAAGCTGCTGCTCAGAACTGATACCAGAGCACAAGTCGGCTCCATCGTCCATCAGATCAGAGAAGCCAGAGAGGCGGCGGGAAACCCTGGCTGATGATGCGACTCCAGTTGTGTGTTTTTAGATTTTAGTTGTACTGATAGCTGCTCGCTTTCTCATCAAAAATGGATCAAACTGCGACGAATTCAGACGATTAATGAAACGTCCTGATTCCTAAAATCCTGATCTGCCCTTCGTCACGCTGCGCCGCTGTTTGTGTGCTGCTTGGATGGAAAACAAGTAGGACAGCAGAGGCTCCGCTACCAGACCTGCAGGCAACCTGGCATCACACACACACCAGAAACGTGACTCTGTGTGTGTGTGTGTGTGTGTGTGTTTGTGTGTGTGTGCTGCTAATGCTTCCCTGGCTCTGAGATTTCTGCCCTCTGGGTTTTGGCCCAACACAACGAAATAACACGGCTCTGCTGAGTTTAATGAGAGGAACTGTCTGCATGAGCTTGTTTGTGTGTTTTTGCCTCCTTGTGTGTGTTTGCATTTTAAGCATGTGTCTGTGTGTGTGTGTGTGTAATAACAGGTAATTCCTCTGTGCTGCAGACCCTGTCACACTCTGACAGATGGGGTTCTCTTACATTTTGTGTGTGTGTATGTGTGTGTGTAATGTATAAGCATTTCTCTATAGCACCATCTGTAGTGGGATGCTGGTTTAGACTGAAATATTGCATCATTCATCACCCAGCTGAACCCACAAAGTGGCATCACGGTGCGAGTGTGTGTGTGTGTGTGTGTGTGTGTGTGTATCGATATACTGGGTGTGTGCTCCCTCATGCATTTTATGTGTGAACAGTTTGTACAATGGATCTGTGGTCATTCTCCATCGCACAGAGTCTTCCATGTGGAAAAGCTCTCCCTCTGCCTGCCACCCAACATCCATCTACCACACTGTGTGTGTGTGTGTGTGTGTGTGTGTGTGTCCACAGGCTATAGAGTGACTGATGGTTTTCTGCCTGTATGAAGCAAACTAACTTGGGAGTTGCAGCTACTGTGTGTCGGTAGAAACATCATATGTGGCGACTCTGCTCCGTGCTCTGCAGTATGAGCAGCAACTGGGGGGAAATCCAATGAGGGGAGTTTTTATCTCACAATTTTAAAATCTTTTTTTTTTTTTCTTTAAAAAAATCTTTTCTCAAATAAACGCAAAAATTTACTTTTTTTTAACATTCATTATTACTTGTATATATCTTTTTTACTTGTCGGGCATTATATTAGCAGAATGTGGGTCTGGCTACTGTGTTGTTTTTTCCTAATAGAAATCAAGAGAAAAAACTAGCTAAAAGATTTATTGTAAATTTTTGCAATATCAAGGAGAATCACAATTTCAATTAAATCATCTTCCAAAAAATCGTAAAGAAATGGAATCGGGAGGAAAGCGTATTGTCTCAACCTTAGTAGCAACGTAGAGGAAGTGTGTTTAAGCATGAGCAACTTGAATGGGAATCTAGTTTTTCCATCATAAAGAGCCTGGAAATATAAACGGCTTCATTCTGCGTCTCAGCCGGAGCCCTGCGTGTCACCAGGAAAAGTTCTGCTGACTTCTTATTAACCCGTATTAACTACACCTCCGTGTGCTTGTATTTTACTGTGTGAAAGTGCTGAGATGGAAACTTATGCACCGTGTACTGCACACACACGCGCGCTGAGGCGTCAAAACAACACCTGCCAGGATGAGACAGAAGTTGATCTTATTCACAGTGATGCTTCTTATCGCGTCCTCCCTCTGTGGGGAGAAGTGTCTGCACGTTGTCTGTCTCCTTCAGAACCTCCAGACTCACAATCTGTTGATGATTTTTCTTCTTACTAATAAACTTCTCTCCTCCAGACTCTTTATAATTTTTTTTCTGGAAAAAATAAGTTCCTTTCGTTCCCTTTCCTGTCCAGACGATCCCACCGAGCTTAAGTAATGTTAGGAACCGAGTTTTGGGGAGGATCCACCTGTTTCTGCTGATCTTCAGTCCACTTCTCGTGTCATGGTACATACCTCAGCCTTTTCTCCCTTCCCTTTGACAAAATCTTTTTGACATCCATGTTTCCATTCTGATGCGGCTTCAGCCAGCAGTAGATGGATCAACTGAAGGTCCAGATCCATCAATCAGATCAATAATTAACTCAAGCTAATAAAAGTCCTTGCATTCAAGAAAAGCAAAAGATTTTAAAGCAACATTATTAAACCTTCAAATTTAAACATTGTGACTGGTTGTGATGCTACGCTGGTGTTATTCATGCACATTTCTGCCACATCCTGAGCCTGAGAAAGCAGCTTTCTAACCGTTTTCTGCAGCCTGGGCGCATCATGTGATGGCTGTGTTTTACACAACCACGTCACACACCAGCACTTTAGCTGTTTACAACACTTACTGTGGCTGATTCAGCAAAGAGATGCAGGAAGGTATTATTAGAGACAAGAGTCAATGTTGGACGGACTTTTACTGGCTGGAAGGAGCTCAGAGGAGAGGCAGGATGCTGCATCCTGGAACTTCATATGGAGCCTAAAGTCTCACTGTGTGGAAAATACTGAACAATAAATCTTTAGAAGGCAGATGAGAAGTTTACTAAGAGGTTTGTAGGAGAAGGATTTCAGATTTTATCCAAGGATTACAGAAATCTGGTGTGTCCTGCTGATTTCTCATAGGAAGTCGTGTTTTATGGAGCAGCTTCAGGCTTTTGTGAGATTTTTATAATAATAAGGACTGAAACTTGTCCAGTCTGATGTTCCTGCATCAGTCTGAGAGGAAGCTGCCAATTCTAACATTCTTGTTCACATGAGAGCCGCAAAACCTGGAAACATGTTTTATGTGTGTTATATCCATGTGAAACTTTATCCAGATGGAGCTGATCTCTTTCCAGCAGCAGAAGCAGTTCCTCTCCGAGAGCTTTTTCTAATGAAGCTTGTGTTTATGCAGTCATCAGCCTGTCTGGAATGTGTCAGAACAAAGAATATGAATGTTTGCCCTTCAGATGGATGTGAGAGGTCATGATGTACGTGTTGCTGCTGCTTCGGTTTCCTTCTTGCTTCTTCTTGAGCTGCGAGTTGTTGTCTATCTGCACCATTAAGCACATTTAAACAAGGCAAATTTCATTAGACTGGGAGAGATGGATCATTTGTGCCGATCCAAATTACTGCAGAAATGATTTGTCTTTGGCAGAAGATGCACTGGAGAGTCTTCTCTTGTTTTGCTTTTCTCCACAGCTGTAAATTAGGGGCAACCCCTCTCCGTCCGATCATGTGGAGAAGGAGTTTGTTTGGATTCTGTGGCTGAACCTTGATGCATATTTACTCTTTAATGTGCTTCCCTCAGCAGTAACAGGCAGAAAGTGCAAGGCAGCTTGTCAACACGGTCAGAGTCTGCTGCAGAGGTGCAGCCGTTCCCGTACTGTAAGCAACGTAAAGGATAAACAATGCACAGCTTGTGTGCAATTAACTCTTAGCTGCAAGAACAATGTGAAGGCTCTCTGCAGAAACACCATCTGTGATTCATGCCTCTCTCTGGATTCTTTTTCCTTTTCATGAACCAGAAAAACGCCCTGCCTGGTTTCGTTTTGCCAAACAGGGTCCAAAGAGAAATTTTCTCAGACACTCTGCAGAACTCTTGCCATTTTCTCAGCAACACGCTCGTTCTCATCACGCTTTGGGTAAATATGCAGTTTTTCTTTAATACACATAGAGGAAAATTTGCATAAAACTGGGCCTGAGCTCACAGCTGATGTCGTTCCTTCCTGATGTGCCAGCGCACACCTGAGTCCTCCACACCAGCCAAGCATCTGCTGAACCATTTGCTTTTAAAGAGGTGCTCACGCTTAGCGCTGATCTAATGATGACTGGATCACTGGCTCATGCTCCCCCTCCCAATTCCAGACCAGACTCTGCTTCTGCAGTCTTTGGTGTGGTTGTTAACGTGCCTGTTTGTGTTCATCTGAGGTGTATTTGAAGCTTTAAGACCATAAGAAGCAGATGATTTATCATCATCTTCTGATATGTAGTATTAACAGAAGCAGAGCTTTCCTTCTCACATGGCTGTAAATCCCTTTATTGGCCCAGAAAGCCTTTGCATCTGCAGCTTTACATTCCAGACGGCGGTATAATGACTGTGAAGTATCTGCTAAATGGCATCCATGCCAATTACTAGTAGAGATGTCCATGAGCAGATGACATATTATCCCAGAAATGGCTCTGAAAGTGATGATTGTGGGCGATTTAGATGGCTGAGACAGTGAGAGTTGTTTGTGTTTTGGCTTCCTCTCTGCTGCATATGTATAATTTGACAGATTAGACTTTCACAAACCAAACACCCAGCAATTTACTCTGGTCCTGCTGAGATGTGTGAGAGCAGCGACTTCATGATGGAAAGGCCTGCCGCTCTCTTTTGTATGCTGCTTTCATGTTGTTTTTGATATCCTGTTCTTTCTTTCCCAGTTTGCTGCTCCATCTCTCTGCCTCGCCCTCATTAAGACCTTTCCCACCTTCATCTTTTCTCATCTGGTCCCTTTGTCCGTTTCTCATTTTATCGTCTCATCTACTTTTCTGTTGTTCTCACCCCGACTCACTTTTCGCCCACTCTCCACCCCCCCACCCCCCCCCTTTCTGAAGTTCACTGAGCGGGTAAGAGACAGAACTAGAGACAGGGCTGAAAAGACAGAAGCTCCTCTCCGTCTCGGTGCAGAGCCTTCATCTGCTTTCTTGTTCTAAGCCGTCCAGAGTTTACGTCCTGGTTTGTCTCAGCTTCCAGGTGACGGAAGCTACGAGCAGGTGGATGAATGTAGAGAAAGAAAGGAAGGGAAGAGGCAAGTTTGGACCCTAAAATAGTCATCTGGTCTCCTCTGTTGTTTGTGAACTCTCTACCTTCGCTCATTGATCTCTTAGATGCATAAACTGAACAAAAGCAGCCTTTCATGCTGATAAAGATTGGGACCGTACTCTGATCGTGTCATTTGCTCCAGTCATGGATGGAAAGAGTCCCACTTGTTGTAAAAACTCCTTTATGTTCTAACTGAACGATTTCTCCTTGCATGTTATTTATTGAAGTATTTCTAATTAGTGTGGACTTTTACAGTAAACAAAAAAGATGTAAATGCATGACGACACTAGAAGCACTCTGAGCGCAGACATCCACCAAGACATTGTTTGTTTACCAATAATTAGAGGCATTATGTTTGAGACAGGAATAACTTTGTCATTAGTGCTTTTTTTCCACATAATAAAGAATCATTTGATAAATTCCTGGATCCAAGCGGTGATCCGGATCACTCCCAAAATCTAATCACTGCGTCCTTATTGCATTTCTGAGTAAGGATGCAAATAATCAAGTAATTCTTTCATTGATATTTCGATTGATAGTCGATCATCGATTAATCAGTAAGTGGCAATTTTTCATGCAAGCTGGCGAGGAATTATGAGCTCAAAACAATTTATTTTAACTGAGTACATTTTTTATCGACAATTAATTGATAATTTGTTGCATCCCTATATCTGAGATGTTCCTGAAGATTTCATCTAAATCTGTCCATAACTTCTTGAGATTTGTTGCTAACAGACACACTATTGGTGCATGCATGAAAGGGAAAGGCCAGAGTAAGAAATGACTGCATGGAGGTCAGACTTCTTCCCTGCATCATCAGGGTGGACCACGGACTTGGCCGACTGATTTCTAGTCGGGGAAATCAATCAGAAAAATCCCTGAAATGCGTGAGCACCGCGAGGCTCGCAGGTCTGACCCAGAGGCTGCGTAACATGCAGCTCCACAATGGGATTAACTTCTAATCATCTTCAGTGTAATAAAAGCAGAAGCAATCAGTCTGATTCTATCTGAGGATTCAAACAAGGTGAGGCCTTCGATATTTTCCGCCCCGGAGTCCTGGAATTTCCCAGACACGCTTCAGAGGGGTTGCATGTGAATGTAAATCAGATGAGAATGCTGCTTTTGTTATCTCTGAGATTTCACCCAAACCAATCCTTGCAGCTCAAAGTGTGTTGAACATTAAGTCCTGCTGCACAACAACCCACAACAGGAAGTCTCCCGTTCCCGCCACAGTTTACCAAGTAGATAAAATCATTCCTCAGAAAGAGCTGAAGTTCATGGTGGGTTTAGAGTCTGAGGAGCTCAATTTGACTGTTTTACTATTACTACTACTACTACTGACATTTAGCAGAGGCATTTATCCAAAGTGTCTTTCATTTGTAAATTTGTGGTGTAAGGAGTCGGTTGGACAGCCGCTCAGGTTCTGTCACTTACCCTGATGCATTGTTTCATACTCATGTGGTTATCTTGCCGTTTCACTTGGAGCATCCTGACATGTTAATTTAACCGTGTCCTGTTGGAATAAGACGTCCATGTTTGCAGCTTTTTCTGCTCTGCTGTTGATGGAAAGTTCCAGTACAGGTGGTGAATTCCTATTGGTGGAATTCTACTGTAAAGGCACCTTGAACTCATCTGATCTGTTTGACTCTGATGAAGGCCAGTGTGGTTTTATGACTATGCCATAGGAATAAAAAAATAAACAATAAGTTCAGAGTACAAGTCGACTTCCTTCAGTGTTTGTGTATTGGTCATAGGTAAGACCCCTCTAGGCGACCCGTCCAGGATGAACCCTGCATCCCAGCTGGTGGCAGCGGGAATCGGCTCAGAGCCACGGACACTGGAATCAGTAGGTTTAACCGACAGATGGACAGAGGGAAATTCCAGGGCACTTGGTAAGAATAATAATTTGGTTAATGGAACGACACAGATCCCCTCCAATAAGACGAAAGATGCATTTTAATGAATAGTTGAAGTGTGTTTGAGTATTTCTGCCCTTTATGTCTTCTTTCAGCACAAAATTTCTCATTCGTTTGAAAAAATAACATCTTATCCTTTTAATATAAAAGATTATTTGAAGGGAAAAACATATCAAAGCTTTTTAGCTCCTAATTACCAACTTAGTTTAATTTTCAGACGGGGTGTAAGAAAATGTTTATGCTGAAATATTACAATATTTCATGTGATGATATTGAATCAAAACACCAGTAATCCGAGACTTTGCTGTATGCAAACATTAACAGTGCTGTTGCATCTAAATTTGCCATTTTTTGTTAAGGACATCTGGGCATTATAATTTTAGATTTAATAGCTCTATCTGTTAAAAGGATAACAGTGAAAGTGTTATATTTTAAATTTGGCACCAAGCATAATCTCTTCTCTTGGTGAAATGTGATATATTCTATATATGTATGACCATTGTTTATATATTTGTTATATAGTAAGTTACTTCTTGTTTATATTGTGCTGAAGTAGTGCTATGTTTGGGATTACTATTACAGACATTATGCATCTTGTACATAAGACGCATCTGTTTTTATTTCTTCTGTAGTGAAATATAGATCCACTGCTCTCTGTTGGTGGGTTGATGTCAGGCGTACTACAGGTTTGAGTATTTATGCTGTGACGTTTTTCTTACCAATAAATTCTGGTAAAGTAAAATCACAACACATACTCCTGGTTATAGTATTGTGATATATATCACAATATGGTATTGTTTACCCAACATTGTGATAAATACTGTATTGTATTACCAGATTCTTGCCAAAATTCTAGTTTTCACTTCTGTCATGTCCCAGTAAATGCAACACAGGAAAACTCGTTAAAATATTGTGTTCTGCCTTGAGTTAATGTGATCCTGTTTGCTGATTGGATGATTATGAGTCAAGTTAAAGATGAGCTGATATTTGTATCATAAACTAAATCATGTAGGGTTCTGAGTCTGACATGAACCTTTTATTCCTCTAAATATCTTTTAGAATCTGCCTGTGTGATGCCTCTCAGTGCTGTGGTGGATGTTTGGGCCATCAGCTGCAGGTCAGGGCCTCTTTGGATGTTGTTGTTCTGTCGGATCAGACTTGATGCTGGATGATTTAATGTTAACATGTTGGGACTGGGCGTGCTTTCCACTGTGTTGCATCAGCCACTTTAACTACTCTCTTGGGAACTGAGCAGATGAAGTGTTTACAGCTTTAGTTTTGGAAGGGAAGTCTTTCTCCACTTTGTTTAGCAGCTCGGGGCATCCTTCTTTTTTCACATCATTACGTGTCAAGCATCGACTGTTTTTATTATAAACTGTGATGTGTGCAGGATGTGTTTTAAACAATTACACCAGAAACTCAGTCATTAATGTTTTATCATTTACATTTTGCATTGGATTCAGGTGTTTGCAGATGCCTCCTGAGTCTAGACTGATTTCTCCTGCCAGGCCATGTTTGCTGCCTGAGGGCATGAAGAAGATTCAGTTTTATCCAATTTTGTTAACAAATTCACAATCTCCTGGAAAGATCACGCACCGTTTGTTATGAAATCCACAAATTCGATGATACTTTTCCACCATCTTCAACATTTCACATCGTACGTTTGTTCTAATTAATCTAGAACTAATTATATATATTTTTTTCCAAATTCACGTATAAATGATCTTTTCCAACACAGATGTGGAATTATTCTCGTGTATTGCTCCATTATATTATGACATATTTCACTCTTTGGCTGGCATGAACTAGTTATATCTCTGCTTCTTCCCGGTGAAAGATATCCTCCTGGGCTTTCTCTTGTCATGACACAGAAACCCACTCATGTGTGCAGTCTGCAAAGTTTCTTCAAAGTGCTTTACTACTCCACAATGTGAAATGGAGGGAAAAAATGACGGCTAACTGGATTCTTGCCTCCCACAAAGACTGTTTATGTTTACAGCTTCTTTTCCATGATTTTAGGCTTCATAATTGAAAAATTTATTCAGCTTTGTATAATCCAAATTAAGCAGCTTCGCTGATAACACCGGTCATATGCACGTGCATGCACATACAGATTTTTAGATGTCCTGAAGATGAGTACCTGCGTGTTCCTGAGCACATGCAAAACCTTTCCAGACAACCAGAAAAGCTTGTGCATGAGCTCCGACTGCTGCAGACAGACTCGTGGAAGCATGAATATATTAGCAGCAGAGGGGTGAAGCGTCTCTCCCAGCAGCTCCAGCCTCATGTTTTTCAAACAGTCAGAAAACTCTGGAAAACATGAAGCTCTCCACTCCGCTGGGAGACGGCAGCAGCTCTAACAAGGAACCAGAGGAATCCAGGCAACTTGTTAAAATAATAACTTTCCTTCTTTGGAAAGAAAAAAAAAAACAGTCTTCTGTCATTTTCTTTTGAAAATATCTCCCTTTGTCTGCACTCCCCCCCTGCCCCTCTCACCCTTCCCAGCTCCTCCGCCAACAATCTCTCCTCAAGTGCTTCTGGAGCCAGCGTGTCTTTCATTTTTAGCATTGTGCTGCAGGGTTAGCCTCCTATAGCGAGTAAATATAACTTTCCTGGATGGCAATATTCTCCTCATAATGTGGGTGTGGAAGTTAGTTTGGAAGATGGTCTCCTGTGGCAATCCTTGCCAGGATTGCTGCATGTGTGACAACCTCACCCGCGCCTCACCTAAATTTAGTTGTTGTGCGGCAGACTTCCAAACACAACAAAGTTTAAAAAAAGATCAGAGAGTTTAGATCTACTGGAAAGAAATAAAATTGACTTAGCTATGTTTCAGGAGACACACCTACTTAAAGCGTATGTCAGTAGATTTGGAAAATAACTTTTATAAAGTATGTGCCTCAGCTTTGGCTACAAATAAAACAAAAGGTGTTGTAAAATTGATACGAAGATCACTGAAAATAAATATTATTGATAAAAGAGGTGACGAAGAGGGAAGAATTGTTTTTGTTAAGTGCATATATAATGAAAGGAAAATTGCATTTATCAATATATATGCGCCAAACAATTAT
>JAVQJG010174891.1:0-15782 GCA_036024015.1 Craterocephalus amniculus
AAAGTAAGAACAGTAAATCTGTCTTGAACTTGCATCTAGCATCTGTTGTGAATCTGCTACATACTGTTCATATTTTTTGAACACCATCAAAAAGGTAGAAAATAAATAAGTAATAATAATATAATAATATAATGTTTGATCAGTTTAAAATTGATCTATTTACGGCCATACAAAAATGTTCATACTGCATACAATATAAGTATGGTTCAAACAAGAGAGAGAAACATCATATATGTTTCCTGAAAATAAATAGGCGCTAAATAAATAAGTTTATTGGTGTATCAAATAAACAAAAGCTTTTAAATAGAACAATCCTTCACGTATGATAAAGGGTGATACTTCAGCAATGAGTGATTGGCCCTAAAAAGACTTAACTGAAGCACAGATTTACTATTAATTATCATAGATGTACCTGGATTTAGAAATCCTTTGGTCTTGAAGTCAACTGGGACACCACAATGCCAAGGTTCTCCAGTCTTGTCACTGATCCAGATGGATCCTGATCAAATGCAATAATAAACAAGAAAATATCAAAAACATTTTTATGTCATGCAATAAGGCATTAGAAATGATAAGACACAAAGGTATGAACTCCTAAAGCTTTTCTAAGCCTACAAGCTATCTATGCTGCTTGTAAGGTATAGAATAGAGAGCGAAAATAAAATCAGACAAATACTAGGTGAAAACGTAAATAGGGCTTCGCCTTTGTAACTTTGGGAAGGAAATAACGATGAACCAAATTTCAATTGCAACCCAATTTGATTGGATTTGATAGTCAGTTGTTATTGACATCTGTATTCAGGAGCTGAGGGATGATTTCAGACGACATAAGGGGGAAAAATATAATATTTATTAACTCTATCTGCATATATCTTGTAAAGAAAATTCGAACAAGTGTATCCACGGAATGATATTTACACTTAGCAGACACAGAGCGCCTGACATGCTAATGCTACACGTATAATAACGATATTAAGCTCTGGCGTTAGCCGATGATGTTAGACAAAACTAGAAAAGGATGTTGACATGCTACAGCTGCAACCGCAAAATGAGATAGGTGACACTCTACTGTTGTTACTGGACGTCACCCATTGAGGGTTAATTCTAGATGCCAGTCAAATTATTATCAATATCGCTAGCAAGGAAACCTGGTAGCGGCGGCTGCTAGCGCGCTAGCACAGTAGCCTGAAAGTGACCTACTTACCGATTCACAGTAGGCTGGTAGGCAGGATGGTGTGCCCCTATTTGTACACAGAAGCAGCACGAGACTCAGAAAATCACTCTTGTGTCTTGACATGGATGGTTGTACTCAAGTGTACCTGGCAGTTGTCGGTGGCAAGCTAGCTGAAATTCATGGCAACCAGATTTTTTTTTTTTTTACTACTGTCCGACTTCATCCGGAAGTGACGTAAGGCCCCTTGCAAAGCTAGCTATTTAAATTTTTGCCAATTGTGGCATAATATTGCTCTAAAGCGTTTATAACTCGTGTAAGGATATACAACTAAATCTAAACAGGATTTTATACGAAGGAATTATGCATGTTTATGAATGTTTAGATCTTGAGTAGGATATCTGCTTTCATATGCTGACGAGGCATTTTGTTATGGTTTGAAACCTTTTGTCCTTTTCGAGTGAAGAACCCCGAGAGAATAGTTTGGTCACAGCTAATCAATAACTTTTTCTGTAATAAATCATAAATATACTGATGAGTTTTCTCTTCCTGGATGACAATGCACCAGTCCAAAAGGCATGGCACCATCTCTAAGTAGACACCTAAGTAAATTTCGACCTCTGTTTCAGACAAGTCTTACCATTACTCATCAAAATACTAAGTAAGGTAATATCTAACCCATTCTATTCTACCTGTAAACTTTCAGAGACTTAGATATAAATATAAATGCACACTTGACTTGAGTTGTTTTGATGGTAAATGGTGGGCCAACACCACACCTGGGATGGTTTTTACTTATTATAACTACTGTCCTTAGTTATAATGGGTATTTTGCTCTTTTCTGATGACTATTCTTTTTTGTAAAGTCACTTCAACTTCAAGGAATCAATCAACGACATGATTTATTTAACTTATCACTAGTAAACGAGAACAAAAAGAACACGGTCAGAAGCAGATCAAGGTTTGGATGTATATCAAAATAAAAAGTTGATTGAAAATTTGCTTCACCCCTAATGCAATAACTGTTCACAGCTTTATGTGCAATCCAGCAGACAAGCAGCCAAACAGTGTCAATCATGGAGGTAAAAAGGGGCACATTTACTTGAAAATTTTAAACAGACTGAAAAAAAAATTCTAAAAAATTAAACACAAATATGTTATTTATGTAGCAGCATTATCATAGTCAGTAGGCTACACACTAAATTCTTAAAATCTATATTTCTGCTATGGTGAGAAAAAATGTAGATCTTCAGTAAAACTGGTAAATATTTTGTCCATTAAGATAAAGTCCTGCATTCAAAAATCTAATAATGGAGCATGAAGACCTTCCATTTTATTATTGATTGAATTATTTATTTTATATTACAATAATTAAATGTATGCCTGTTGGCAATAGAAGTTAATGAAATTTTAGAAACCGATCAAAATTTCAACAAAAGATTTCAACTTCATCACTGTAAAAGTCATCTATTATCTGCTCCTTTAAGCTCTCAGACATGAAATATAGATTTATTGATTACTTTGTAGTCTGACTGATCATCAGGTCACTCCTTGCTACACTGCAATCTGGTATCTACAGGACTATAAGAAACAGTGAAGAGCAAGAGTTTTTGTACTCTCTGCCATATTGACTTTGTTTCCATTGATCCAGACATGTCTGTGTGAGTGCATTCATTTTTGTAAGAATGGCAGGGACACAGACAGTTGTATCAATGCACAGTAGCCCCCAAGGAGAGAAACACACCAGCATTGCCAACAACAACAATGCCAGCAATGCCCCCTCTCCCCAGGGAAAAAGTACACGATTTCCTAATGTTAGAAATAGAAACAGGAGTTCAGGATAACCCAACTAAACAATGTTGCAGTGAAATGTTCTGAAATGCCACTGTTATCTGTCTTATCTTTTTGTTTTTTTGTGTTTTTAGAGTGACAGTATTCATGAAAATGTGACTAGATAGAGGCCCTAATCTAAAATATGCTTTTGTATAGGATATATACACAAGTTTTGATCAACACTACCTGATTAGTGAAATGAAGACATACATATTTATGAAGAGATATACAGCTTTAAGAAGAAAGGTAAACACTTGCACCTTTTATAACAAAGTGCAAGACCCCCTTTAGAGACTACATGTGATACCCGGAAAAATAGAAGATGCTGGAAAAGTGGTTTTATTAAGGAAATTCAACATAAAAGGTGAAACCAATACATTTTATGTACTAAGTACAGATGCAAGAGTTTACTTTCAGAGGCCTGACATTTTTTAATTTAAAATCTATTTTTTACTTGATTTCAAGAAATGTGCAAAGTTTTTTAATTTGAGTTTTTTGAAGCAGGTTTTATGCAGGTTTTCATCTGTGAAGTTAATTTCTAGAAATGTATGCACTTAGGACATTCTAATTTTCTGAGTAGTGAAAAACTGAAAACCTGTAACATCACTTCAAAGAATAAATGTACACATATAGACAAATAGTATTGAAATCAATATATTTCCGAATTTCGTTGTTTATATTTAGCTGATAAGTATTTGCAGCTTCAGAAAACCTCAAATTAAAAAGCTCAGAAAATTTGCATATTTCTTTAAATCAATAAAAAATGGATTATACATTAAAAAATGTCAGGCCTCTGAAAGTAAACTCTTTGATCTGTACTTAGTACATACAATGTATTGGTTTCACCTTTTATGTTGAATTGCCTGAATAAAACAACTTTTCCAGCATATTCTAATTTTCCGGGCAACACCTGTAGTGTCTCTTTTCTTTACAATGAATGTTTTTGTTGTTGTTGTTTTGTTTTGCCTTTGTATCACATCTGTTAAACATATTTTTGCTGTATGTACGATGCATGTGCATGTGAAACCTCCTGTGGCTATGGCCTGTGGTTAATAATGCTCTAATTTCTAACCTTTCTCTTCAGTATTTGATCATTTGTATGAATAAGCTCGGCTGGTTAAAGCCTTTCATTTTCTGTTGTTATTATGAAGAAATTATTCAGTCACATTTGCATATTTTTGTAATTATTCCTGGTTCGTTTATGCAAAAATTTATTTACTTAGCAAAATATTGCCAGTTAATTATAACATTACTATTATTCCTTTTTTGCAGCGATGGTTTTGTCCCTTTACCACTTTGAATAATCAAACACGCAATCTAATAACGGTTGGGCACAAAATGTATGTGTGTGTGTGTGTGAGCAAGAGAGAGAGAGAGAGAGATCCCCATTCATCATTGATCCACTGCAGGACTGTGTTTCAGGGGGTGTGAGTTATGGGCCCCTGTTGTCACCGTGCCTGCTCTGCGTTGGACATTTCACCTCGCTACTGTAAATTTAAAAGGAGTGTAAAATTTTGCTGACTTGTGATTTCAAAGCCATAGCACGAGCAAACTGCCCGGTCCCCTCCTCACAGAAAGCTTCACATTGCCCGCATTTGCAAGATTTGGGATTTTCCAAGGGTCTGAGCAGGGCTGCCGGGAAAGAAAACTGGATATGGATCACATACAGCTTTAGTGGGTTCCTGTTTACACGTTTAAGCTAAGATTTCTCTGCAGAAAGGAATGAAAAAATAAGAAGGGGGTTTAAAAAATCGTTTTGCAGTTGACTGGGCGTTTTAGACGCGCTCGACAAACGGTGATGCTTCGGCGACGCGCCGGAGCCGTAGAGGGAAGAGACAGGTGAGGTGCGGCTGAGGAGCATTATTCCGGAGAGGCTTTGGATACCGAGAGCTGTGGTATCCGTCGCTCCTTTTCTCCAAAGAGAAGAGGACGTCTTACTTACTGGCACCTGCTTCAACCTCCTTACCTGGACATCTGCTGCGGTGAGTGTACCAAATGTTGGGATTGACAGAGACGAGGAGGGGTGGATGGGGGGGTGATCAGGTGAATGTGCGCAATTTTATTAGTGTCACCAAACGCTATGCTGCATTTTTTAGTCCGGGGTGGCCAATAGATGCGCGTTTGGCACCGTCTGGACCTTTGTGGGCTCGAGCTGGTCTTTGTGTCTGCTGCAAGTTTGGGTGTTTTATTTGCAAATCATGTGCATGTCTTTGTTGGACATCATTGTTCTTTCACGTGTTGCACTGCCTTTTACAATGCTTTTTCTTTGCCTGTACGTTTTGGGGCATCTCAGCAGAAAATAAATAGAGCAAACTGAATTGTAGGTATGAGCACAAAGCCTGATTACTATTCAGATTTTGATCCCAAGTTTAATTTGGATCACAGGTCGTGCTCTAAATTAGGCTTCATACCTTCAATTCTCATGTTTTATTGTTCCCCTGTGGGCTTGGATGACATCTTGTAAAATATTTGCTTAAGGCTTTCTGTTAACAGAAAATGTCACATGTGATGATTTAGAAGATATTAAAGTCAATCGATTCTATTATTACTAACTGGCTGGAGAGGAGCAGAGCTGACACTGTAAATGCAAAAGGTAAAGTAAAGTAAAGTTCAAATACAGCTGGTGTGACTGAAATATGTCCTTCATCCACAATGTATATTTGTACCATTAAAATAACTTGTCACTAATTCCTCATAACCACAAACACACACACACACACACACACACACTCACACACTGGGCCTAAGTTGAATGCTTTCAATCAGCTCAGACTAAAGTGCTAGTAGTCATGCTGAATGCAATTCACTGTTTACAACTCTGTCTTTCACACTAACGGCTATCAAGTTCCGCATAAGGACCATAACAGCTCCCAGCTGCTGCGGTTTATGTTTGTGTTACTGTTTGAGTTGAAAGGCAGAAAAAAAATTCTCTGGAAACACAGAATAAACGGAACAAGAAAAGAGGGCGATGGAGAAGCAGGGATAAAGACAGGCAGACGTGGGGATATAAAGAATAAAGTGTGGCTAATGACAATCAAGCATACTGATGATATGAGAGATGGCAGAGAAAGTTGTAAGACAGAAAGATGAAATAATGATGGAGAAAGCTCTGTTGAGCGAGAGGGGCTGCAGACAGCAGTCTGAGCGGGTGTGAATGGTTTCCCTGTTGCCCACACAAACAGCCACACAGCAGCCGTGCGAGCAGGTGCTAACCCCACCACACAGCAACCGCGGGGAACAACAGGTGCAGGCACTGTTTACTTCAGCCTGCCTTTGGAGGTCCGGCAAACACCCAAACATACAGTTATAGCGACGCCTTCTAACACCCACAGCCCTTACTAAAGAGAAATAAATAGAACTATCTATCTATACTTAAGGAAAGGCAAACCAAAGGCCAGGCTTTAAGAGGTGTATTATGAAACTAATCATCCCTTAAAGAAAGTTGGAACCGCTTGGAGTTATAAAGCAGAGCGACCTGGAGCTAAAAGCAATCTGGTTGCCTCAGGGTGAGACAAATGCCCACGTGGACGTTTAATGAACTGTATTGATCACACAGGACCCAATTCAATCACATATGCTAAGCTGTAAACAGGGCATCTCAGGCACAGAAAAGAATTTGATTGGGTTGTAGTGTAATTCAGCCTACCCAGAGAGTAAATCAACAATAGATTAGAGTGTAGGGGCTCCTTGGGGCATGTCTGTATAAATGTGTGGAATGATAATAGGAGACGGCGTCTCTGTGTTGGAGAGAGTTAGATGAAACAAAGGGGAGATGTTGGAAGGTTACTTAACAAGTTCCTATTGCCAAAATGCATCAAACGTCGGGTGACAAGTTGTCTATCTCTACCCCCCTGGTACACAAAATGAAACAAACACTCATGATTCTCACACTGTGTGGGTGTGAGCTGCCACTGAACAAATAGTTTACTAATTGGTAAGACTTCTTTTCTTTTTATTGGCAACTCTGAAGCAGTATTGCAGGAAATACAACCGACTGGGTGAGCAAATTTTTGTGAAAGATCTTAATTTCTTTTTTAAATTCTCTGTTAAACCCACAGTTACTACAGTTAGTTGTTGTCATCAAGTCTGAAGATACGGCACACTGTTTTGTCCACAAGAGAACGTCACTAGAGTTGTTCTGATACCGATACCAGTATCGGAAATGCCTCCAATACTGCCCCAAAATCTTGTACTGTATCGGTATTGGGGAGTACTGGAGCTCAGGCACCAATTCAAAACCACATAATTTACAAAAACAAGTATCTAATTACTCTGACACAGTTCTTCATTGTTCTTAAAATATTTGCACTTTGTAGCTGATAGTAATGATGTCAGCATCCAGAGGAGTAAGGAGATGCTTATTTTCCTTAAAAGCATGATCTGGTAATGATGCTGTGAGGCTTGAGTTCTACACAGTGTGCAATGTTTGTCTGATGGGAAGGTTTGGCAGGATTCATCAGAACTAAATCAACAAATCAGAAGGGTGTTGAAGCCCACAGACCTTGAGGGCAATGAAATGAGGAGGATTTAAGAGGATGGGCATCTGCAAGGTCACATATTCCTGCAGGGTTGCTGGAGCAGGGACCTCAAGGAGTCATTTTGCAGGATTAAGGGTGCCAGAGGGTCACGAGTCATGGCGGCATGCTTTCTTTACTTGTCAGAACCCAACGGTTATCCTTCGATGATATAAAACCTCTTTCTGCAAACTTTTTCTGTGCTACTTTCAGAGGCTTGCAGTAGTCTAAAATGACCGTTTCCTACTAAGTCCCTCCAGATGTATCACAAGCAGAGAACAAGATAAAAAAACTACCACACAACTTGAGAGCCTTTACCTGAGGCAAACTTGCACCACAAGATAAATGATGGCACATTTGGAGGGTGCCGCGTATGGATTTAGTTCCTGCTTCGGCCACGTGTACACTAATAATTCCTTGCAGCTTTTTTCAATATAAAAATTCCTCAGCAACCTTACATCTTGAGTTTCATGGCACTCCATCTTGCTGATTCCTCCCTAAGGTGCAGCTTCTTTCACAGAATCCCTGTGCAAACCGTGTGGTCCCTGCACATGCTCTAACACCCTCACATCTGTGTTCATTTTCCAATTTGCCTTGTCCAGTGCATTGCCTTAGCAACACCTCTGAGACTCCAGGGGTCAACGAGATTACTGCATTCTGTGAGCGTTTGAGCGCTCAAGGTGCGAGTGCATTTTATGTGTGCGCGCTGTACACGTGGGTGTGTTGTATTGTATGTGAAGGTCATAAAATGTTTCCTACCCAGATAAGTCGATTACTTTTGCATGTAACTGCTTCCATTTAACTGCCTGGCAATTGGGTTGCAAGTTGATTTCGCAACCGTTTGGACTCAGAGAGACGGAGACGGTCTGATCTCCTGCAGTCTGCATTATCTAATTTACATCCTAGGATTGCACGGTGAGAAAATGACCAACCACTTTACGTGTTCACTAAAGCGCTCACCCACATGAATCACACACAAACAAGATAAGAAAATAACCAAGTAACCTTTTCTTTCAAATGCCACCACTAAGTTGCTTGACTTTTACTTCTTTGCGCGAAACGAGCAGGGTTGCATGTATTTCCCAGATGCTTGGTCTATCTCCTTTAATTTTACTGCTTCTGTTGTACAACACGTTCGGCGAGCACCTGTGCGTAAAAGCAGGCTTTAGTTATGGCAGCTTAGCCAAAGGGATTTGGAAGACTTTCCTATAGGGACAATAAAGGCATCCGAGTCCTTTGTCTCTCAGCTTCTCCTGATGATTTTATAGTCTGATGAGGGCTTGCTGTGACTTATCTGTTTCTTGCCTTCTTCTCACCTCTGACAGCCATCCCTCTTCCACAACAAGCACAACTTTCCCTTTTTAATTGTGGGTTTTCATCTGGGGCCCAGTCACAACTGAAAGGTGAGAGCAAAGCATAGCAGAAACACAATTATACCTGCAAGGAGGAGAGACGGCTCTCAAGGGAGGTGCTGTGTCTGTGTGTGTGTGTGTCTGCATGCAGACATCATGCACATGTGCGCTCATGTCACTCTACAAGCAGGTTGTCTGGCATTTTGATAGCTGTTGTGCATATACCACCTATTGTGAGCTATGATCCTCTTAGCAGGCATCTGCAAAAAGAGCTAAATTTACCCTTCCTGGTTATCACAGCACACAAAGAACATAACAAGACTACGAGTTACCTTTCAGCCACTTTTCTAGATCAGCACGAAAAAAAGCCACAAACCAGGCATGGGATGTGTGGTAATGAATGCTACATAGAGACGTAAGTGCAGCCTGTTTAGCGTGTTGAAGTGGAAAAATGAGAACTAAGTAGCTGATGGGTTGTGGTCAGTGAAACATAGAAGGCGGGCGAAACAAACATGTAATTAAATCAATGGTGCTTTCTGGAATCGCGGTATATTTTCAGAAAGGAGCGCCAGATTTAGAGCAATAAGATTATTCTCCTTTGTGGCGAATATGAGCTGAATCTGCTCCCTGTAGGGGACGGTTGTCATGTTCTACCTGCACAGTGCTAAGTGCACCATTAACACCGAGTGACAAAAAAACAGAAGACGCCGTTGCATAAAAGCTAGTCATATCCAAAAATGAAACTGTTTTGTAATTAGACTGCTTCTTCATTGCCAGTGCACACGCTGGAGTGTGCGTGCAACTGACTCTGTGCTCATAGTGTGTGTGTGCGTGTCTGAGTGTGTGCACTGCATACTCATGTGCTCGCCTCCAGCTCAGAGCTGTGCAGTGAATGTATATGTGCTTACTGCAGTCAAACTCTGGTTAGTAAAGTGTGCCCTTACTGCAGCTCTGTACAGCACCATAGACATTTGTGTGTGTGTGTGTGTGTGGATGCGTGTGTCTGAGTGGTGCTTTTCTGTGTATTGATGCACCATCAGAGGCACATGCTTTGTAGCCCAAATTGCCAGTGTTTGGGAAGTACATTTTTCAGCTGTTTATCCCACTTTATGTACATGCCTATTATCTGTGAGCTGAAAACTCACTGCATTCGCAAATTACTGTGTTTCTGTCTGTCACTAGCAGCAATTTGGCTTCAGGCAGAGGGCCTTATTGGGGAAGAAGTCTGAGAAGAGCTGAAGCTCTTCTTGGCGAGACTCCAGCTCTGTCCATCCTATTTTAATTACCTATGGCACTCACTCAGGGGAATATCTCTGTTCCTTTATGTCTGTGGATCTCCTTTCCTTTCCTTTCCTTTCCTGCATATCTCATCTCTCTTGTTGCTGTCTCCTCTATTAATCTTCCTCTTTCATCATTCCTTTGGTCTAACCAACTTTGTTTTCTTACTGTCTTTTTCATGAGCAACCTGACAGCACAGCAGAGTCAAAGGTGTATGCAGATGTTACCGTGCATTAGCATATAAATGACCCTGTAGATTGTATAGTTTTTTAGGATATTTAACCGCAGAAGACAGATCCTTTAACTCTGAGCCACTGAAGGGAAGATCACTGCCACAATGATAAGAGAAATGCTGGACACAGTAATGCCAGTGCTGTTTGTATATGAGTGCACACAAACAGATCTCTATTAATATCTCTTTATTAATTTATCCTCCCTCCAGCCTAATAGCCTTGACAACCTGTGATACTACTACTGCTAGTCTAGGAGATTTTTATTGCCTTAAATAGTTGATTCAGAAAGTCATTATTCTGAATTTGATCTAACTTTCAAGGAGTAACAAAAATATTGTATAAATGATGAGATCAAAAACGACTATGGCTAATGAGAAACTTTGTTGAAGTCCAATGAAAATGTGGCATTCAAAGGTTAAATAAGCAATGACGTCTTCAGTTAGTTCCATGAACTGAACTTTCATCCCCGTGAAGTTATCTGAAATCAGAAATAAACTCCAGTACAATCATTAAGCATTAACAGAAGTGGTTATATATGGGGTGGAATTGTGGAGTGTGAAGGTGACCCACTTCTCCCAGTTTAGCCCGTGTCTGTGTTTCTACCCTCAGGCCATCTTACTTTATTCCGGGCTTTAACCTCCATACTGTCTTCAAGGAGCAAATGAGAACAACCCAATGTACACATATATATATACACACACACTTTATATTATAAACATAGCACATACATACACATTTTTATCATACTTTTTGTTTTTTACTTCCCCAATCCATCCTTCTTAAGATTGAACATCATTTTGCTATTTATTACGTATAGGAATAATAACATTGACATTAAATGTTATCTTTTGTCTGGTACAGTAAGTTATAGTTTAAATATACGGATGTTGCTAGGGAAACAAAAAGCATTTACCAAATAAGCTGTCTCAGATTGATATGAGCAGAATTATTACAGTTTTGAAGGACAAAATCCTATTATATAAACCTTTGCAGGCAGCATATTGTATGTAAAGTGTAATAACTGAATTTGGGTTTCAGTGAACAGACTGTTATTGGCCCACATATATGAGTTACATTACATGTCTTGCTCTTGTGTGGATAATGTGGAAACCAAAATGCTTGCAGCTCCCCCATCCCCCTCCTTTGCAGAGAAAGCGGGGACCCCTACTTCCCTACATACACAGATACATCCATGTATGCAATAATGTACATTCATAAGAATTTATGTGTATTTGGGTGAAGGCTTGGATGCAAGCAGAGTGTTTATGTGTGTTTGCAAGCTCACATGCAAGCATGGACGTATGTGTTAGAGGGCGGACCCACCCTGCTTGCGTTTAAATCTACTGCAACAGAACATCTCTGCCTGGCTTTGCTATTGGTTGCTACGGTAACAAAGGCACAGAGTGAAGTGGCTGCAGCAGCCAAACACAAATAAAGAGATGAAGATATAAGCCAACGGACACGATCACAACAACCTCATATTCAAACATATACCTTGAATGTAACGATGGGTAAAATGTCAACCTTAAGAATCTTGTAGTTTGGGTTTTATTCATCACGTCTGTCACATGCGACACATTAACAGGTTAATAAGTGGGGGTGCGGGAGCTGGGTGCAGCACAGGTCAAGGCTTTTGACAGCGGTTTAGGTTTGGTTTGCTGTGGAAGACTGCTCAGGCCTCTTGTATTTCTGTCTCAGCATTTTCCTCGCGTTTAGTATGTGCTCCTCTGTGTGGACATGGATGATGATTTTTACTCTGTCGTTATTTAGCGGGATGTGAGAGTATTGATCACACAGCAGCTTTAATATCTGAAATGCCTTGTGTAAGTCTGAGCAAGTTCAATACTGCTACTGAAGTAATTCAGCATGGGATAAAAGGTAAATATTAAATAGGTAAATCATTAAACAGATAAGTTTCACATTGCTTACTGACAAAATGGGGCTTGTATAGAAATTCCCAGCATGCTGCCCACCCCCCGTCATTTTGGCCATATCAGCGATGGCAGCTGAACAAGAGGAGAAAATAGCATGAAATAAAATGAAGTGCATTTTCAAGGTCTATGAAAAAAATCGACAAACTAATGCAAGGAGAAAGCAGGTGTGTGCGCTCACTCCGATGACCCGCTGATTGGCTAATTATGTAGGTGTTTGCAGGTGATTTGCTAATTGCCTGATGAGGCTAGATTACAGTGTGTGTGTGTTTCACCTTCATTACATGCGTCCCATGATAACATTGTCAGTGTCACAGCGTTGAATCCTATCGCACCAACACGATCTGACACAAATAGCAATAACCCCATCCTCTCTCTGCTTGTCTGTCTTTCCTCCCTTGATTTCCTGATACACATTCTGTCACCAGTCTGTTTTTATAGCATGATGAGCTGGATGTCTGTAGCAGGTATTATCTCGCTTCTCTGTTTTCCTTCTTCATTAAAGCCGTCTTTTTCTTCTATCTATCATCTCTTTCTTGTCTTTTGGGTCGGCAGGGATAACTCGGTACCTTGATAAACTGATGTCAAATGGACTGCTCCAAACCATTTATACTGCATTCATTATGGCGCTGGCCTACAGCAAACTTTTGATATGTTGGCCTTGGACCACATCTGATGGTTTATCTTATGGATCAATGACCTTAATCAATATGCACTCTAATGAGCAGACTGTTGGACCGGTTGTTTTAGTATGTTGCATGTGCAATTTGCAGTTACATATGAGAGAGAAAATATCAGAATAATTTTGAGCTAAATTATGATCGTGTACTTGATTACAAACTTGTTTCTTCGTTCATGTAGGTTTTAAATGGAAATGTGCATGAACTAAACAGAGGGCCTGGTTCAGAATTTTACCCAGAGATAGAAACCTTGCGAGTAAACGGACCAATATTGTTAAAATAATGATGTTAGCAGTAAAGATAAAACCATATTGATTGCAAAGGGGTGATTGCACACTGATAAATATACTCTTGGCAAATCTCACTTTCTTTTATATTTAAACAATGAATTGAATTGTGATTTAATATACAATACCTTATTTAAAGAATACGTATTTGAAATTTACCATAAATGGTTATGACAGTGGTAGAATTTATTTCTGTGATTCTGTGGATATTTCTTCTTTCCCAAGACCTATAGTTAAATTTTAATATAAATTATATTTTGCGTGGATCAATACTTTTTTTTAAAACTCTGTGGCTGTTTTGCAACATATAAAATAGCAGTTATGATAGTTTTTCTGTGCACCCATTTTTATTGAAACAGCTGTAATAGATGCTATTGTACTGCACATACGCCAAAACTGTCAGACTACAAGACATTCATGAAGGTATAAAAAACCTTTTTCATCAAACACAATGCAGTGCATTTTAGCCAAATGTTTTTAGATCTGGCCTTTTCTGACCAAAGGACATTAGACCAGAAATCCTGTAGTCTATCCAGATCCAACATTGCTACCATTTTAACAAAAGTCTTTCAGATGGCAAACAAGCTGTAGGACTTCTGTATTTTTATGTTGTACTGTCATTAACTTTAACATTTAACTTGCTAACGGAGGCCAGTAGAGTCTGAGATGAAGCTGGTGTTTCGTTGTTGTTTTGTTTTTGTTTTCTTCCTTTCACAGTTACCTTAAGAATTACACAGACTGATGTCAGAGTGAATCCCTGTGAAGATTCATGTTTTAATCTCTCTCTTATTTTGAAGGAATTCAAACTGTTGACAAATGGTCTTTTTAGATTGGTAGGCACCAAGGTTATTATGGATTTATTTATCCCTCCTCAGCTTTGTTGTTGAAAGCTCCAAAGCGGCCAATCTGTGCTTTCATAGGGGTGGTTAAACTTCCTGGTGATTGGCTGATCCAGTCCATTTAATTAGCTGTAGCTTGTTGGTTGCTTACCCTTTTTATTCCTGAATTATCCTCTTTATATACTGCCTCTACATTTTGTCTTAGTCTTTACTGAATCTAAAGCTCTGGAGAGGACCAGATAAAAATGTTTAAGATGAAAAAAAACCTTATATCTATTTAAGGTTTATCTATATTAAAATATATATATTTAAAAAAGATATATATTCTATATTGGATCTTTTTTGATGGAATTGTGAACACTAGAAGATCTTTTGTTTGCTTTGTTTCTCTAGACTGAATCGCATGGTGATAATTGGTTAATGTGGCCATGCTTGTCCATATGATAACTAATCTCACTAGAGCACACTTCGTTTAAATCCTGTCATCATCCCTTGCAGTCTGCATATGACAGCTGGATTTTATTTTGGGGCTTAAGTGATAGATTTGGACCCTGCTCATGAAATGACCATAATGAAATGCGTCTGACCTGAAACTCGACTCAATCAGCTCGAGTCCACGGAGTCCCCATGGAGAGTCAGATGAAACAAAACTCCCAACCCCCCCTTGTCCCCCCCTCAGGGCTCCTCCAATGCTTCTGATGAGGAAAGGATTTAGAGATGTAAAACCTGCAATCTCTGGGCTACAATCTTGTTTGAAGTGGCCCCAGAGTACACGCTCCAGCCCACATCAACACTCCGATGTCTTCCAACAACTCGTCACTCAATCTTACAAAGTCTGAAGTACTGGCAACACAGGTGACTGTGCTTATGTACATAAGAGCTGTGTTATACGTGGGTAATACTGTGTGCCTCAAATAGCAATCATCACCTTAGCAACAAACATATCTACCTGGTGCTCCATCACTCAAAACAGTTAAGTTTTTTTTTTGGGAACACACAAGATGAGAGATACAGAGGAAAAAAAGCAGGGAGAGGTGGGTGATGCAGGATACTGTAAAAGAAAATAGCGGGGGCTGGGGGAAACATGGGACATGATATTCAGGTGGATTTGATGGCAACAACATGAATATTGTATACATCTTTTTTAACCTTTCTTTTCATTTGTGTTTCACTAAACATCACATTTTTCTAAAATTTCAGCAGCTCATTCAGCAGTCTGATAAAATACCTTCATCCTCCATCCTCTGCTCATCTTGTCTTTTCTTTTCTTCTCTTATCTCCTCCACTTTTAAAGTACTTTTTCACATTAGGGATGGTTCTTACTGCCACAGTAGCTGTATTGCTGATTCTTAGACATTTTGAGAGGAGTCAGAAAAGCATTCACATGCAGACGTGTTTTCTTGACACCGAAACTGTCATAATTCATATCAGCTAGTTGCAGCTGTATTATTTCACTGCGCTGGTTTAATAGGTGCAGGAGATTTTAATACAGAATGAGAGCTTGTCTTTAACATGTGCATTTTTAGCCTGTTGTGTATTGAAATTTAATGTCAGTACATTTTGACAGTGTCTGAGGTCCAGATTTAATACAGTACCAGTCAACCGTTGGGACACACTTTCCCATTAAATTTAATGGGAAAGTGTGTCCCAACGGTTGACTGGTA